>VXBP01008125.1:224652-241024 GCA_013400115.1 Rhinopomastus cyanomelas
GCATCCGTGGCTTTTTCTCCGGTCTGGAGCACTGCTTCTTAGGTCCGGGGCCGCGCGGCAAGATGCGGCCGGGGTCGCTTCCAGACCCCGCGGCGGCAGGTGCCCGCCGGCGCCGGGGCTGGTTCGGGGGCCGCTGTCCCCCCGGAGCCGCGGTCCTCACCCCCCCACTGCCCGTTCCCGGGGGGGGGGGGGGGGGGGCGCTCCCTTCAGGGCCACAGCCCGCGAAAAAGGGCGCGAAACAAAGCCCCTGCCCCGGTTTTTATAGGCTCCCCCAGCCCGCCTGTCAGGGGCAGGTCCCCTGACAGACGCTTCCGGGGAAGGGTCCTGTGACCTGTGCAACCGGGGACAGGTCCCCCAGAACACCACACAACTTTTCCTCCTCATGAAAGCACTTCTACAAGTTCTAGCAGTTCTCAAACTGCACCAGAGGGACATTGACACGGGGACAGATGCGGCTACCAAGCCAGTGAAGGGTTTGGAACTTGTGCCATGTGAGGAACAGCTGAGGGATCTGGGGCTGTTTAGCCTGGAGAAGAGGAGATGGAGGGGAGACCTTCTTACTCTCTACGTCTATTTGCAAGGAGGTTGTAGAGAGGCAGGGGCTGGTCTGTTCTCCCTAGTGGCCAGTGCTAGGACGAGGGGAAATGGCTTTAAGCTGCACCAGGGCAAGTTCAGGCTGGGTGTCAGGAGGAATTTCTTTCCTGAAAAGGTTGTCAGNCCAGAGGGACATTGACACGGGGACAGATGCGGCTACCAAGCCAGTGAAGGGTTTGGAACTTGTGCCATGTGAGGAACAGCTGAGGGATCTGGGGCTGTTTAGCCTGGAGAAGAGGAGATGGAGGGGAGACCTTCTTACTCTCTACGTCTATTTGCAAGGAGGTTGTAGAGAGGCAGGGGCTGGTCTGTTCTCCCTAGTGGCCAGTGCTAGGACGAGGGGAAATGGCTTTAAGCTGCACCAGGGCAAGTTCAGGCTGGGTGTCAGGAGGAATTTCTTTCCTGAAAAGGTTGTCAGGCACTGGACCAGCTGCCCAGGGAGGAACATACATATTCCATGTTTATAACCATTAGCCGAGTCACCCCTCAATCTCCTTTTTTCCAAGCTCAAGACACCCAGCTCCCTCAACCTTTCCTCATATGGAAGACGTTCCACTCCCTCCATCATCTTTGTGGCTCTGCTCTGGACTCTCTCTCTGTCCTCCTTGGACAGAGTGGCCCAGAACTGGACATAATTTGAAACCTTGTACACTCTGTTAGTTTCTAGCCCACATTATGAACAGATTTGAATTCATTAATCAAACTTGCTCGTATTAATTATTACAGCTGACCTTAAAATAACATTTCATCTCTACAGGTAAACAGTGTTACAAACTGATTTTGAAAGAGAGACACAGCAATGGATATTGAAAGTGACAGTGAGTACCATTTTAAATAAGAAATTAAAGTTGTAGATAATTAGAGATTAGGGCTGAAGACTATAAAAGCCATAGAATGGATAGGTTTTTGGATGATGATCTTTGGAGGTGCCTTCCAATCCCTAATGGTCTGTGATATAGAATCATAAAATAGGTGCAGCTGGAAAAGTCCTTCAAGATCATCAAGTCCAATGCACAGTTGATTGAAAAATATTGTAGAGAAAATGGTGCTGCTGTAAAAGGCCCCTTACATTATGGTACTGTGTCTTATTTCTGCCTAAGTGGTCAATTTAACCACAAGCATTAGCAGCCTGAAAAGCTTTGGGCATCTCAAAATTGAAGTCAGGCCCCCCACTGCCAAGCCTGGGGAAGGAAAAGAAGGGTCTGCTCTTCTCACTTCCTTACAAGCACCTTCAGATTGGAAAGCTGTAGTAGTTCATGTCTTGAATTACTCCTGCACCCACGAAAACCTGCAACTTCTCCTTATTTGAAATGAAAGCTGAAGTTACATTAGGACTATAAGAACTGAGCTTGACATCAAGTGCCACCTCCTCACAGCTCCTGAGGAAATTGTAGGGATATTTTGAAGTGTTGACATGACCTTACAGAATATTCTCAGAGTAATAAGAACTCATTTTAAGGCATTTTCATATTAATACTATAACCAGTAGTATAAACTCCTTGCAGTTCTGTGCCCTTCACTTTAAGGAAAAGATTGAGGGGCTGGAGTGGATCCAGAGGAGGAACAAGACTGGGGAAGGGACCGGAGGGAAAGGCTGATGAGGAGAGGCTGAGGGAGCTGGGGGTGTTTAGCCTGGAGAAGAGGAGACTCAGGGGGGACCTCCTCCCTCTCCCCAGCTCCCTGAAGGGAGGTTGTAGTCAGGTGGGGTCAGGCTCTTCTCCCAGGCAACCAGCGCCAGGATGAGAGGGCAGAGCCTGAAGCTGCACCAGGGGAGGGTCAGGTTGGATGTCAGGAAGCCCTTCCTGATGGAAAGGGTGATCAGAGCCTGGACTGGACCGCCCAGGGCAGTGGTGGAGTCTCCATCCCTGGAGGTGTTGAAGGGCAGCCTGGCTGTGGCCCTCAGTGCCCTGGTCTGGCTGCTGTGGTGGTGTCAGCTCCTGGGCTGGATGATCTCAGAGGTCTTTTCCAGCCTCAATAACTCTGTGATTCTGTGAAAGTGAAGCAGATTTTCATACTTCGAATTGTGTATTTTCGCTCTCTAAAAACACTTCAGAAGCAGTAACGTTGAGTGTGTGACAGATCTTGAAGTATTATTTGTTCTCTTCAAAGCTATAGTCAATAATATGATCAAACACCACACGTGTCATTCTTCTGCTGCTTAAAATTATGCTAGAAAATAAACAAATTTGGGAGAAACACACAGTAGCTTTTACACAGAAATGATAGCAGGATTTTCTCAGCCTTGAAAAAATGTGAAACACTGAAATATTATTTGGGGGAATATAATTTTACTACTTGTGACACTAAAATATTTAGCAGCTTAAGAAGGGGGATTCTAACTATTCTCAGCCTTCATTTAAAGGTCTCAGTTGTTTTTTAGCATTTCTAATGTTCCTGCAATATATCTTAAGAACAAAGGTGATCCTGCTGTGGTGGGGGGATTGGACTGGATGATCTTTGGAGGTCCCTTCCAATCCCTAATGATTCTATGAAAGAATGGCTGGGGTTGGAAGGGACCGTAAAGATCATCCAGTCCCAACCCCCCTGCACAGGCAGGGGCACCTCCACCAGAGCAGCTTACTCAGAACCCCAGACAACCTGCCCTTCAACACTGCCAGGGATGGAGCAGCCACAACTGCCTTGGGCAGCCTGTTCTAGCATCTCCCCACCCTCACAGGAAAGAATTTGCTCCCAATATCCAACCTCAATGTCCCCTCTTCAAGAGATTGAATGTCTCTAAATTAAATGTCATAATATTTACTTGTCTTTGGGAGTCCTTGTGTCTTGAGCTTGTTGGTTAAACAGCAGGTCAATGACAAACTTAGCAGAGGCACCCACAAAGCCAAACCACAGTGGAAGTTTCCCATCTAAGCAGTAACTCAGTCCTCATTAATATTTGAGCACAGTAGCTCTATAACATTGTCTAAGTGCCACTAACAAAGATTAATGACTCAGAGCGACGCATCTGCTTTCCTTTGTAGAGACTGTGTTTTCATGACGACGTGCTGGATTTTCTGTCGTGTTTTTGGTGCCATTCATGAGGTTAAGAGGATTTGGGAAGAGCATCTAAAATCATCTCACCCTGTGAGTGATAAGAAAGACTTAAAGATAAAAAAATCCCAAGGTTTATGGGGAAAAAGGTTCACTCAGCAGGATGACTGCAGTGACACTCTCAATTGAAACCCTACGGCTACCATGCCTGTGTCCCAGAAATTCAATCGACTTTCCTTTTGGTGAACAAATGTGGGGAAAAGGCAGGGAAGCTGGCAGCTTCAGCTCCAACTGAGAGAGGCGTCAACAAGGGAGTTTGCATCAGTATTTTCATTCAAAGGAGGGGTCCCTTCATCCCTTTTCATCCCATCTTCCCAAGCAATCCGGCTTAGCGACCAGTCATGTCCTGCTCAGTGAGGACTGAGTCTCAGAGGGATAGACTTAGGATGAAACAAAACCAGAAGATGCATTCTGGGGTGTCTGGGGAGGCCTCACCTTGAGCACTGGGGGCAATCCCAGGTCACTCACTTCAAGGAAGAGATGGAGGTGCTGGAGCAGGTCCAGAGGAGAAAGGAGGCTGGGGAAGGGACTGGACAGAAAGGCTGATGAGGGGAGGCTGAAGGAGCTGGGGGTGGTTAGTCTGGAGAAGACTCAGAGGGGACGTTCTCCCTCTCTACAACTCCCTGAAGGGAGGTTGTAGTCAGGTGGGGGTCGAGATCTTCTCTCAGGCAACCAACACCAGGACGAGAGGGCAGGGCCTGAAGCTGCCAGGGCAGAGTTAGGTTGGATCTTAGGAAGCCCTTCCTCACAAAAAGGGTGATCACTGGACTGGACTGCCCAGGGCAGTGGTGGAGTCTCCACCGCTGGAGGTGTTTAAGGACAGCCTGGCTGTGGTATTTAGTGGCTGGCTGGCTGATGAGGCGGTGTCAGGTCATGGGCTGTGCTGGCTGAGCTCAGAGGGCTTTGCTAGCCTCAATAACTCTGTGATTCTGTGTGTGCTAGAGCAGGCTGTGGATGCTCAGCAGCTGGGAAAGATTTTTAATAACCTACTGGAAAACCTTGGGTGAGGGGTGACAGAGCACTGGAAGGGGCTGCCCAGTGGGGTAGTGGAGTCTCCTTCTCTGGAGACATTTAAAACCCACCTGGATGTGTTCCTGTGCGACTTCATCTAGGGATTGGACTAGTTGATCTTTCGAGGTCCCTTCCAATCCCCAATGTTCTGTGAGTGTGTGTTTGGTCTGTATTAGCCTGTGTACGAGGTCCTCCACACCAACTGCTTCACTCTGCAGATCCACTCCTGCTGGGTCTCGATATTTGCTCGCACAGACCGAGCAGCAGAAAATGCCAAAGGCACCCAAAATGTGACATGAGCTGAAAAAACCCAGTTTCATACAAGCTCTATTAATGAGGAACAATTCCCAGGCTGTAGCGCTGTCAGGTAACTCAACGGCTGTGATCAAATGCTAGGTTTTTTCTTCTTCTAAAAATTAGGCTATAAAAGAATTTCTGTTTTATCATCCCATTCATAACCTGTCTTATGTTGATGCAGAAGAGCTCAGCTAATTAGGTACTTGATCAAGTAGCTTATTTGGGGCATTTCCCTGCTTTTGCTCTTTACCATAGGCAAAGGAGGTAAAGATAAATTGCTTATTTAATGTCAACACTTTCCCCCTCCTCTCAAATCTACAATTTAAAGCAGTTACTTCCTCAAAGGTGGCAATGAAAGGAACGAGACGTATTCGAACTTTCCGCGCTTCAGAGACATTTTTAACTAAGCCACACTCAAGTATCACGTCCTTAGGTTGTAGCTCTCAACGCTTCCAAGGAAATAAATGAGTTTCCACTGAAAGGCTGCTCTCTGATTCCGGACAGAGCCTGCAAGGCTCAGGCAGGCGCGTTACAGCCTTGCAGTGCCACAGTCAGACAGCAGATGTCACGTTGTTTAGCGACATGACTACAAGAGGAAGGAGTGAGAATGCCTGTAGGCAACAGAAACTAAAGGGGCACATGGCCAGGTGCAGAAACACATACAGTAGCCGGGAAGGAAGTCCCACTGGGTGTGTTCCTGTGCGACTGGATCTAGGGGATCCTGCTGTGGCAGGGGGATGGGACTGGGTGATCTCTGGAGGTCCCTTCCAATCCCTGATGTTCTGTGCATCCTCCAAGTGAGTGGCTGGTTCACAGCAGTAACACTGTGCAAGTACAAACTGAATTGCAGTCAAGATATCAACATTCCTACCTTTTCCCTACTCACAGTGTGGAAACCTCCTCTGGCCCAGTTACTCCTATGGGTCTCTCCACGGGAGGATCATGTCCACTGGAAATTCTTGTGCCAGGAGATGTAAATTTATCCAGGACAAGTATTCTGCTCATCCACAGTAGAAAGCATCAAGGCAGGCTGATGTGCCTTGTCTATAATTAGACTAATGATGAAAAATGAGCAGAAAAATGGATTGTGAAGACCAAGTCCACCACCTTCACTAGAAATTACTCCTCTTTCCAAGTATTATTTACCACAGAGCCCTTCATGTCATGATGAGAACCTGCCTTCTAGTTCAATGCCAAGTGAATCTGCAGGTTCACACTGTCTCTCTCACATAGCAACGCATTCTGTAGCGGCACCGTGGAACACTGCACAGAATGAAAAATCAACAGTTGAGAAGACACCTTGTCTCAGGCCTCACTTGGTTCACTACATCTAACTTCTCCAAGAGGTGACAACTTTAGGAGGATCTTGGTGTCACTCTGAAACAGTCACTGTTTTCCTCTCAAACACGTTAAAACATAGGAAGGTGCTATGATCTGGCACGTGCTGGATGGTGTGTATGGCACTGAGGAACTGGAGGGACAATCTGATGGAGAGAGGCTGAGGGAGCTGGAGGTGTTTTAGCCTGGAGAAGAGAAGACTCACAGGGCACCTTCTCCCTCTCTATAACTCTCTGAAGGGAGGTTGTAGACAGGTGGGGGTCAGGATCTCCTCCCAGGCAGCCAGCACCAGAAGGAGAAGGCAGAGCCTGAAGCTGCACCAGGGGAGGGTTAGGTTGGATGTTAGGAAGCCCTTCCTCATGGAAGGGGCAATCAGAGCCTGGACTGGACTGCCCAGGACAGTGGTGGAGTCGCCATCCCTGAAGGGGTTGTCCCTGAAGGACAGATTGACTGTGAGTGGCCCTTAGTGCCCTGGTCTGGCTGATGTGGTGGAGTCAGGTCCTGGGCTGGGCTGCCTGAGCTCAGAGGGCTTTTCCAGCATCAGTAATTCTGTGATTCTGTGTGAATAACAGCTCTGGGAAATGAATTAAACATTTCCAAAAGATATTACAATTTTCAGAGCAGTTTACAGATGTATTGAGGAATAAATTCCAGCTATAATGAGCTGGTTAAAGTCCAGACAGGAAACTCCAACACTTGGAGTGAAAAATACACAAAAAAAAAACAACCAGGGGGAGAGGGGCAAACCCTTCTGGGACAGAAAACACAAATGATGCTATTCATTTAAAAAGCAAAGAACCCCCACATTGTTTCTGTGATGGGGAACGAGCAGGGCGACAAGCAAGACAGCCTCTATCCCAAGGGTTACTTAAGTATGAGCTGCAATGTACGTTATGGAAGCACCAGAAGAAACAGGAGCAATGCTAGATGTTGATGGGCACCCACAAGCACTCTCTATCTACTGCACTTCCATAAGGAGTGTCTCAAGAGGTCTGGTTTTGCAAAGCAAAGGACAAAAATCGAATCATCACGAGGTGACAAAAGATGAAGAACAGGATTAGAGCTCTAAAGCACCCAGACAAGGTGGCAGGAGGGTGGTGAGGAAATCTGCCGTGCTGCCTACTGACTTACGGAGACGGGACAGAATGAAAAGGTTAAGATTGCAATCACTGTCAGTGGCTGAAGAGTACAAAAGGTGCAGTCAAAATACACCCTGTGATGGGAAAATCAGGCAAGAACCTGCAGATATGAGGACTTAATAGCTGGCTTCCTTCACCCTGCCTGTCACGGCAAGTAATCCCAACCCCATCACTCAGCCACACGTCTTGGTGCGTTTGGATACGTGAGAACGAGGGTGAAATTGGTGGAAGAACTCATGTGAGAAAGAAAAATGCATTTGATGAAGGCAGAATCACAGTCCTTTCCTAGAGGGCTTGCACATTAAATTTCATTATGCTAGTATGCAAAAATGATGATCACAGGATCATAAAGGCTGGAAGAGACACGCAGATCAAGTCTAACCATCAACCCAGTGCCACCATGCCCAACGAACTGAGTTTCCTAGTGTCACATCACAGGTGGTTTTTGAACACCTCTAGAGACAGCGACTCCACCACCTCCCTGGGCAGCCTGTTCCAACACCTGGTCGCTCTGTCAGTAAAGAAATTTTTCCTGAACCTCCCTTGTCACAACCTGAGGCTGTTTCATAGAATTATTAGGGATTGGAAGGGATCTCAAAAGATCATCTAGTCCAATCCNCCAGGGAAGAGCAGAGGGGGAGAAGAACCTCTCTTGATCTGCTAACCACTCCCCTTCTGATCCACTATTGCTAGTAACTTGGGAGAAGCGATCAACCCTCACTTTCAGGTAACTGGAAAGAGGTCTCCCTTCAACCTCCTTTTCTCTAGATCACTTGTGGACCCAGACTAGAATCACAGAACATTAGAAATTGGAAGGGACCTCAAAAGATCTAGTCCAATCCCCCTGCCACAGCAGGATCAACTAGACCAAGCCACACAGGAACATGTCCAGGTGGTTTTAAATGTCTCCAGAGAAGGAGACTCTGTGACCCCTCTGGGCAGCCCCTTCCAATGCTCTTGTAGGACACGCAGCTCACAGCAGTGAGCTTAGCAGTGTCCCCACCTACAGAAGCAAGCGTGCTTGGGGATGCTGAACCATACAATCCCGTTCACAGCTGCATGCCTACTGTGTAGTCTCCTGTGAAAACATACGCCGTATGATCAAGTAACCATCCCTAAGCATCTTACATGCTGGGATTTTAATAATTAGGGCAATCTGTTCATAAACAGGAAAAAAGAGCTTTGTGTCACTCAAGTATAAACATCCTCATCTTGTGAGTCAAGTCTCATCCTGCTCTCTTCTATAACATGAGCCACCAGGAAAGGATAAAGCAACTTAATGTCCTAGAGCAAATAAAAGCCAACAGCTCTGTCATTAGTGGTATCAACGTAGTAATTAACTGCCTTCTCTCATACGTGTTAGTCCTTCCACAGCAGAGCCCCACACAAATACCAAACCCAGGCACAATCTCTCCTCCAGTGGAGGCTGAGATTTGTGATGAATGCAGCTGCAATTCCTACCCCTGTTGTCGCTGTGAAATTCCACCCGGTCATGGTGAACGACGGAGTGACAACCATGAAGTGGCCACAGATTTGTTACAGTTCAGTCTCTGGTTAATAGCAACTTGAGAAACATTTCTGCTCATCCTTTCACTTCGTGCTCTCCCCAGAAGAACCCATGTTTACAAACCTGCACTGCACGTTATTGCTTCGTGTTTTCCTGCTGTAAGCACCTACAACCAGTGGATTCCTCCCCCTCTACTCTGCCCTGGTAAGACCGCATCTTGTGTCCAGTTCTGGGACCCTCAGTTCCTGAAGGACACAGAAGTGCTGTGTCCTTCTGGAAGGAAGATGGTTGGACTCGATGATCCCAGGGGTCTTTTCCAACCAGAGTGATTCTGTCCTGGAGAGAGTCTAGTGCAGAGCAACAAAGATGACAAAGGGAGAGGAACATCTCCCTGATGAGGAAAGGCTGAGGAAGCTGGGAAAGAAGGAGGCTGAGGGGTGACCTCATTAATGGTGATAAAAGTGGAAAGGGTGGGTGTCAGGAGGATGGAGCCAGGCTCTGCTCAGTGGCATCTAATGCTAGGACAAAGGGCAGTGGGTGTGAGCTGGAACACAGGAGGTTCCACATCAATATGAGAAGGACTTTCTTCATGGTGAGGGTGCCAGAGCACTGTCCAGGGTGGGTTGTGGAGTCTCCCTCTCTGGAGACATTTAAAACCTGCCTGGATGTGTTCCTGTGTGACTTGGTCTAGATGATCCTGCTGTGGTGGGGGGATTGGACTGGATGATCTTTCAGGGTCCCTTCCAATCCCTGATGTTCTGTGATTCACTCTCCGTTGCATGTGACAGAACACCAGTGACACTTGAGCAAACAGGAACGCCGGCCCCACAGCATCTGGAAGCTGAGAGAGGCCAAACAAAGCGAGTCAATATTCCAAATCTGGAGAGCAGAAGTACTCAGAAGTTCTGGAAGCATTACTAAATAGAGCATGATACTACAGGAGTAGTCTTATACCCCGTAAATACGTGATGCATGGTCAGTGCTCTAGCAGCAAGCACATCGACTGCTACTGTTTGAAGGTTTAACTCACTAAACCGCCGCTCTGCTACGCTGCCTTTCAAAGGAAGGGTGTTTGTTCCCCTCAGAGAAGCATTACAGTGCAGGATACGACAACGTTTCATTAACATGCAGGAGCTGGAAACAATAATAAGGAGCCAGCACAGGCACAGTTTGCACACAGACTTTCTCATTTTACTTCAACAAAAATCATAAGAAGGTTGGAGAGGAAAAGAAGAGAGTTAAGCGAGAAGAAGCAGACTACGTTTGGTCTAACGGGAGGTAAAGGAAGAACAAAGGAACTTCTGACCTCAGGCAGAGCCAAAAATAAAAGCAGTAATGTGGCTTTTTTCCCCTCGTACAATTGCTGACTCTGTATTCACTTATTCCCATTACATGTCACTCGGATATGCAAAGGAGCTGGTGGTTTCTTCAGGGGAGATTTTTGCCCTGTTATTTATTAGCCAGGAAATATTTCCTGACACAGGCTGAAATTCTGACAGAATTGCTCAGTCTTGACTCAGCCTTTTGATAATTACACAGTGTCTGTGAACACAAGTAATTTCTGTTTGCTTCTGATGCTGTGATCATTCCCGAGTCCTCCTGATAGCATCTACTGAGCCATTTCAAATACTATTCATTTCTCAAAACTTCTACCCAATTCCTGCTACTCGGGGGTTTCAAGGCTGTTTGTTTGTTTTGTCTTAATCTCAGATCAACACTTACAGATTTTTAACACCCGTGTGCAGAGATCAGTGGGCTGCATAACCCCCCCCGCAAGGAGAGATGCTCTTTGTTTGTGCATCAAAAGAAGCAGTGACAGTCAGTCGAGGGAGGGGATTCTCCCCCTTGACTCCATCCTTGTGAGACCCCACCTGGACTACTGGGTCCAGTTCTGGAGTCCCCAGCATCACACAGCTCCTGGAAGGTGTCCAGAGGAGAGCAACTCAAATGATCAGAGGGCTGGAGCACCTCCTCTCTGAGGACAGGCTGAGCTCAGCCTGAAGGAGGCTCCCAGGTGACCTTCAGGCAACTTTCCAATAGCTGAAGGGGGCTACAAAAAAGCTGGGGGAGGGCTTTTGACACCAATGCACAGCAAGAGGACAAGGGGAAAAGGTTCCAGACTTGAAGAGGAGAGATTGAGGTTGGACATGAGGAACCAATTCTTTGCTGTGAGGGTGGGGAGATGCTGGAACACATTTCCCAAGGAATTTGTGACTGCCCCATCCCTGGAAGTTCTCAAGGCCAGGTTGGCTGGGGCCCTGAGTAACCTGCTCTAGTGAAGGTGTCCCTGCCTGTGCAGGGGGGTTGGAACTAGATGATCTTCAAGGTCCCTTCCAACTCTGGCCATTCTAGGACTTTATGACTGTACCTCAACTAGTACAGCTCTGTCTAACCTTCAGTATTCTCTGCTGCTTCATTCTGTACATTCTACACAGTTCCCAGGATGGCAAAGCTTTTTGAATCACTGCTTGTGAGCATCTGACTTGAGACATCCTGGTGGGGGTCCCTGTCTCCGTAAAGTAGAAATCAATATTCCATGAAAAGCAAGTCCTTTTCAGGCTCCCTAGCTGCAGTCACCTGGGATGAGAGAGAAGGAAGCACAGATTGGACTCCAACTCACAGAAGCATGCATCTGAGGTCGTGAGCAACCTGTAAGGATCACAGAGTCCAAATCCCTGCCCTTGCAGGACTATCTATAACTAAACCACAGGACCAGATGGTTAAGTGACTACATTATGGTACCAGTTCTTTCAAGGGTAAAAGACAACGATTTCTAAAATAGCTACCTCAGATTAAACTAGAAATGAGATTGTTTTGACATCATGCCTCTTCCAAACCTGTTTATCTCACAGTCTTACAGAATTATTGAGGCTGGAAAAGACCTCTGAGCTCATCCAGCCCAGTTTAGGACCTGACACCACTACAGCAGCTAGAGCATGGCGCTAACTGCCAAATCCAATCTGTCCTTACATACGTCCAGGGATGGGGTCCTGGGCAGTCTATTCCAGGCTCTGATTGCCCTTTCCATGAGGAAGGGCTTCCTACCATCCAACCTACCCCTCCACTGGTGCAGCTTCAGGCTCTACCCTCTGGTCCTGTTGCTAGTTGCCTGGAGGAAGAGTCTGACCCCCACCTGACTACAACATCTGCACTGATTCATTCCCTAGCCCAGCACCAAGTGACCCTCTAGCACGACACCACGGTGTGTAAGCTAGGTGATAGTTTGTCCCTCTAGATGTAGCTTAGTTAAACTCACATGCCTGAGTGGGTAAAAACAAGTGTAAGAACGTTAGTGTGCGCCGTGTAAGGAAAACGTGTGCACTTTTGATGCCTGGCACACTGTGCCACTGACCCTGAGCTGGGGTCACACCACGTTGAGCTTACACCTTACCCTTGTTCACTTTGTGAACTTCAACAACGGAGTAAAACCCTCTGAAGTCACTAGTACCCTCCCCAGCCGAGGAGCTGGGAGGAAGCACCAGATTCTTACTCCCTCTTCTTTTATTTTTTGTTTTTCAGAAGGGAATCCATTATTTGCATTCACCTGATCATTACTGAATTAAGTTAAGTTGCTGGGAAACCCAATGACATTACTCACACTTGGTCGAGGGGGAATGATCACTGTCTGCTTCAAACCTCCTGCTTCGCAGGAAAAGAACTCAGCATTGTGAAAAAATTATTCCAAATGAGTGCCATGATTAAAAAGTCTGCTTCTATAAACAATTAGGTCTCTCTGTAATCCAAAGGGGTTTACAAGCTCAGTACACATCCCAGTCCACTAAGACAATAAAACATGACCTTGCCAGCCATGAAGGCATTTACAAAAATGGTGAAGAATTTAAATGAACTCTCAGCAAAAAGAAGTAACTGTGGTGGAGCAAAGATCAGAAAACAGACAAAAATAACTTCCAGAAAGCAGAACTACAGTAAGACTTAGGAAAATTTACCAGAGACTCACAGAAACGTTTAGTTTGGAAAAGACCTGTAAGATCATCAAGCCCAACCTTCAACCCTACTCTCCTCTTTGTCACCCCATCTTCTCATTATTCTTAAGAAAAAACATGCCAGGAGCAAAATACTACTGTTAGCTTGTTAACACTGAACTTCACTTGATCTTATTAATTATTTTTTCTACACAGAGGTTGTACAATCATTCTTCTTTGTTCTCAATGCCTTCTGCAACTGTTGGGCAACTTCAACCAGGTTTGAAACGTTTTCTTTCATTCATTCTCACCCATTTGAAATCAGTAACTGAGTGAGTTAGAGCTTTGGAGCTCTGTCCACATACAAGACTGATTATCTTCTCCATCTCTTAAAACCAAGTGAATTTCTGAGGATTGTCTGCAACAGCTGCTCTATACTTCCCTATGACCACAGGAAACTGATGCCTTCCCCTTCCAACATCGATGCTGCTTCAAAAATGAAGCCATGCTGACTGTCCCTAATGACCCTCCTGTCCTTGAGGTGCCTGGAGACAGCATCTAGGATAAATTGTTCCATCCCCTTTCGTGGGATGGAGGTGAGGCTGACCAGTCTATAGCTACCTGGGTCCTCCTTCTTACCCTTTTTAAAGGTTGGAGTGCCATTTGCTATCCTCCAGTCCCTAGGCACCTCTCCTGATCCCCATGACTTAAAAAAGATGATGGAGAGGGGCTTGGCAATGACTTCCGCTGTCTCCCTTAGCACGCACGGGTGCGGCAAAGATCATGCAGAACATCAAGGACTGAAGGGACCCCAAAAGATCATCCAGTCCTATCCCCCTGCCACAACAGGACCACCTAGATCAAGCTGCACAGGAATGTATCCAGGTGGGTTTTAATGTGTCCAGAGAAGGAGACTCCACAACCCACCCTGGGCAGCCCGTTCCAGTGCTCTGTTATCCTCACCGGGAATAAGTACCTTCTCATATTGATGTGGAACCTCTTGTGCCCCAGTTTACATCCACTACCCCTTGTTCTATCATTAGATGCCACAGAGCAGAGCCTGGCTCCATCCACCTGACACCCACCTTCCACGTATCTCTAAACATTAGTGGGGTCACCCCTCAGTCTCCTTTTTTCCAAGCTCAAGAGACCCAGCTCGCTCAGCCAATTCGTCACCAGGGAGATGCTCCCCTCCCTTCATCATCCTTGTGACCACAAAGCACAGGCGGGATAACAACTGAGGTGGAGAACAAGAATCACATCAGTGCAGGAAAAGAAGGACTCAGTTGCTGCTCTTAGTGATTTCTGCTAATATGGGAAATATTTCTGATCTGCATAACCTAGAAAAATCAAACAAAACTTAGCATTCCCAAACAACCTAGAATTTTAAAAATAGGAGCTTTTTAAACAGCATTCCATTATTTGGAAGAATAAGGTAAATTACAGTAGTGTTTGTATATCAGCACCTCCAACACCATCCATCCCCCATCCTGAAGCAGAGAATTATGCACAGAGACGATGCAGAAAAACCTACTCACTCCATATTCTGCCTACAAACAGCCTGCACTGCTATTAAATAAAACACACACCCCCTGCTGAAGTCGACTGTATTGACCCCTGTGTCAATAAATGCCCTGACATTTTGGAACACACACGCTACACGCCGTGTGGTTTTGGGAACAGGCAATGTAATTTCAAAAGACATTAGGTATTCCGAAGACTGTATGCACATGTGAGGGAACACCAACATCTTCTCCCTTTTGAGGGGGGAAAAAAGGGAGAAAGAAACTCCTGAACTATATTTCCTCAACATTTGTCCTCTTTTAATTTTATCATGCGGTGACCAGTGGCGGGCTCGGTTCTCTTCAGCATCTTTGCTGGTGACCTGGATGAGGGGATTGAGTCTACCCTTGGTAAATTCGTGGATGACACCAAGCTGGAGAGCAGTGTTGATCTGCTGGAAGGTAGAAAGACACTGCAGAGAGATCTGGACAGGATGGGTCAACAGGATGAGCTTTAAGAGGGCCAAGGGCAGGGTCCTGCACTTTGGCCACAAGAACCCCCTGCAGCTACAACCTGGGGGATGAGTAGCTGGAGAGCAGCGTGGCAGAGAGGGACCTGGCAGTGCTGGGTGACAACCAGCTGAACAGCAGCCAGCAGGGTGCCCAGGTGGCCCAGAAGGCAAATGGCATCCTGGCTTGGATCAGCAAGAGTGTGGCCAGGAGGATTAGGGACATCATTCTCCCCCCATATTTGGCACTGGTGAGGCCTCAGCTCAAGTACTGGGGGCAGTTCTGCATCCTTCACTGAGGGGCTGGAGCAGGTCCAGAGGAGCAACGAGGCTGAGGACTCTGATGAGGAGAGGCTGAGGGAGCTGGGGGTGTTTAGCCTGGAGAAGAGGAGACTCAAGGGGGAACCTTCTACGTCTCTACAACGCCTTGAAGGGAGGTTGTAGTCTGGTGGGGGTCAGGATCTCCTCTCAGACAACTAGCAACAGGACCAGACGGCAGAGCCTGAAGCTGCAGCAGGGGAGGATTAGGTTGGATGTTAAGAAGCTCTTCCTAATCCTGATCAGAGCCTGGACTGGACTGCCCAGGGCAGTGGTGGAGTTGCCATCCCTGGAGGTGTTTAAGGCCAGCCTGGCTGTGGCCCTTAGTGCCTTAGTCTAGCTGATGTGGTGGTGTCAGGTCCTGGGCTGGGCTGGATGAGCTCAGAGGGCTTTTCAGCCTCAATAATTCTGTGATCGTTCAATCAGCTTCGAGAAGGATGAATTGGTTGGTTGGGATTGTGCTGATCCAAATGCTAAGACAGTACCTGATCTTTATCTCACATTTTACAAATTGCAGAGTACATCCAGGGGAACCAGTCAAATTGTTGTTCTACTGTGGCAATGTGAGTAAGATCCTGACTACTTAGTACAGACTTAGGAAAAAGTATTTCAGTCTCCAGAGACTTTCTAATTCGTTTTTCCCACTTCTCCAAGCAGACCTGCAAGCCTGCCTAGTCCTTGACTCCCATCATGTGAAATGGGATTCAAAGGAGCTGGTACCTCAGTGCCTCCCCACAGAAATGCTTTTTGCCAGCAAACACCTAGCGCAGACAAAAGGACAGCACCGCTTACACGAGCGCTGCGCTGGAGAGACTTAATCACAGCTTTCTGCATCGCCTCCTTCCCCCCTCACGAGACTTTTCAGAGCTGTATTTCTTACAGTATTTGTGATGGAAGAAACACTGAGTCTCTCACCTTTTCTGCTAGGTATGATTGAGACCTGAAGTGACTGCAGGTTTCTTTCCTCTGGAGATCTCTAGGCTTGTTTCTTGTGAAAACAAATGTTTGGTTCGCTCGCTATTTCCAATTCACAACTGCTGGCTAATTCCACCTAAATTTGACAGAGTGTCAGCAGTTTCCATACATTAAATTCACAGAATCATTAGGGATTGGAAGGGACCTCGAAAGATCATCCAGGCCAATCCCCCTGCCACAGCAGGGTCACCCAGACCAAGTCACACGG
>VXBP01008131.1:0-258315 GCA_013400115.1 Rhinopomastus cyanomelas
TTTTAAGAGAACTAATATATTTATGGACCGCGGTTCCTGATCATAGAATCACAGAGCATCAGCGATTGGAAGGGACCTCGAAAGACCATCCAGTCCAATCCCCCTGCCACAGCAGGATCACCTAGACCAAGTCACACAGAAACATATCCAGGCAGGTTTTAAACANAACATATCCAGGCAGGTTTTAAACACCTCCAGAGAAGGAGACTCCACAAGTCCCCTGGGCAGCCTGTTCCAGTGCCCCATCACTCTCACTGGAAAGAAGTTTCTTCTCACATCCATATGGAACCTCCTGTGTTCCAGCTCACATCCACTGCCCCTTGTCCTAGCATTAGATGCCACTGAGCAGAGCCTGGCTCCACCCTCCTGACACCCACCATTCACATATTAATCACCATTAATAAGGTCATCCCTCAGTCTCTTTGTCTCCAAGCTAAAGAGACCCAGCTCCCTCAGCCTTTCCTCATCATCAGGGAGGTGCTCCACTCCATCATCCTTGTTGCTCTATCCTGGACTTCCAGCTGAGGGGCCCCGAACTGGACACAATACTCCAGATGTGGTCTCTCCAGGGCAGAGCAAATGGGGAGAACAACCTCTCTTGATCTGCAAACCACCCACACTCTGATCGACCCTGGGATGCCACTGGCCCTCTTGGCCACCAGGGCACATGGCTGGCTCATATACCCTATTCCTATTCCACTTGTGGGCTCTCTCTGCCGGGGTGCCTTCTGCTCAAGGAGGACTTTCCCGTTATCGGCAGGAGGCTGGCAAGTGACTTAATGGTCCTTTTAAACACTACGAGCAAACAGCTGAAGCCCGTATAACCCTGAAAGGAATTTGTGCTGCTTTCTCGATGCAGTTTGGCTCCTCTCTCTACAGACAACACGGTTTTCTCCTTACTCATCACTTCTGGCTCTGTAGCTGAATTTGTGCAGTAGCTCACTTGGAGAGCGGAGAAGCAGCAGCTGCTGCAAGGGATTCAAACCTCTGCGGAGCTGCACAGCTCCTCTCGTTCCCTCGGCCTGCATTTTGCAGCATTGCAGCCTCTTGGAGGTTTTGATTAGTTGGTGGGAGCATTTCAAGAGACTCAGAGAGCAGCACCTAGTTCCTACTACCTGTGCACCGCTCTGTTACTCACACGTAGCGACCCCATAGGTATGGGGGGAGTGGGTTAAAATTGGGGGGCAGGAGGGTCAGGGATCTGGGTTTTTAGGGCTTTTCAAGCTGTAAAGGGGATGCAGCGACTCTGCTCATAACCAGAAGTGACATCTCGGGCTAGAAAGCTGATGAAAGCAGATTCCATCTCACTAAACACCACTCTGTGATAATGGAGGGTGACAAAACCTGCACTTCTGCATTTACAGGGATTCAGCAAAGTCATGGCTCTGCCTAAAGATCTCCTCCTGTTTCCAGAAGTGTTGGTGGGGACCAGTAAGATACCACAGAAACTCCTATCAAATTCACCTGGTTCCTTCAGGAAAAAATACAACCCAGCCCCAACGCAGAACCTGCTTTTGGTTTTATTCCTTAAAATCAGGTTTTTTAAAACACTGCCTTCGGATCAGAGCAAATCACATCATTCGCTTTCATTTCAGCTCAGAGGAAACCTCAAGGGCTGAGCACTTCTGCAGCCTAAGAAAAGCCCATTGCACCATCTGCTGAGCACTTCTCGCCAAGCCCTGAAGGCGACGACGCTCAAACATTAACATACACTGAGAGTGGGGCTGTGAACCAAAAGAATCCTAAATAACCCACTAATCCTAAAAAACCCATCAGTCCTCAAATTACTAACCTAATCCTCAAGCCCTGCAGACAACATGAATCCACACGCGATTGTCCATGTGAATACACACGCGTATAGGCGTCTACTCTAGATACTTCAACGCATCTGGCTGCATCGTGGTCGCAGCTCGTTTCAGGCAGCAACTTTTCAGCTGACACAAGCACCAGCCCTCTCCACATTCCATCAAGAGCAGCCCGTGGCTGCAGTGCTGGCTCATTAGATGCCTTTTCTGTCCCCGAGTGCTTTCTCAGCGACTCTGAGAGGACAAGAGCAAAGTGCATTCATGGTTTCTTCACAAGGAGGGGGACAGAGCACTGGAAGGGGCTGCCCAGGGGGGTTGTGGAGTCTCCTCTGAAGATGTTTAAAACCCATCTGGATATGTTCTTGGATCTAGGTTCCAACTGGATCTAAGTGATCCTGCTGAGGTGGAGGGATTGGACTAGGTGATCTTTCGAGGTCCCTTCCAATCCCTAATGTTGCGTGACTCTGTGAGCACACAGGAACAGCTGCATGCCAGGAGGTTGCACACCATCTCCATGTGGAGTTCCCAACCTCCCAGTGCTCTCATATGCACACATCTATGAGTGCACACACATGCGCTTATACTCATCAATCTCTGTGCACTCAGGCCTTTGGAATGTCATCAGCACCAGCCTGGAGAGGAGCCCATTTCCAGCACAAGCGAAGGAGACCCATGGTGCTTAAAGATGAGGGATGAAAGTCCATCTACGTAAGACAGGGCTGCTTTTAGCCGCGATTCTCTGTTTATATAATTCTCTCTGCTGCTTGCCCACAACAGTGTGGCAAGACAATCAATCCAATTAAGATTAATTATCCTGTTATCTCAAAAAATGGCGACCTGTGTGCTGTAGCTAAAGAACGCCAGAGATAAAATTTACTCGAGAACCCTCTCCGGGGGACAAAACCTTCCCTCTTCTCATCCAGCAAAACAAATGAAATGAGATATAAACCAATTGACTTTCTCCCAGAAATGGTTGCCCATACCACTGCCGTTATTTCATCCCCAAGGTGACCCGATTCCGGCTGAAAGCACCAACAGATTAGCAGAAGGAAGGAACAAAAATAGCATAGGAATGGTATGTGCTGTTCTCCTGAGACTCTGGGAGGACAAGGACAGAGTCCCACTGTTGGTTCAAGAACAGAAAACCTATAGAACAGAAGGGAAAGAAGTAGCAGGACCCAACCTCAGCTCCACTCTGCAAAGCACAAACTTTCCACCTCCCCATGAGCTGAGTCTTGTGACTCCCCTTTTCCATTAGACAGGATTTTCAATAACCTACATATTTCAGGGAGTGAACAAAGTAACCCAGGAGATTTGGGTTTTGGGGTGTTTTGCTGCTAGAGAGCTAAAAAGGCAGGTCAAAGCAGACAGACATCTGGTCAGATGTGGATTTCAATCTCATTTTTCACAAGCAAGAGTGATGTTCAACCCCCTGCCACAGCAGGATCACCTAGACCAAGTCACATGGGAACACATCCAGGTGGGTTTGAAATGTCTGCAGAGAAGGAGACTCCACAACCCTCCTGGGCAGTCCCTTCCAGTGCTCTGTCACCCTCACCGGGAAGAAGTTCCTTCCCATATTGATGTGGAACCTCCTGTGTTCCAGCTCACACCCATTGCCCCATGTACTATCATGAGATGCCACTGAGCAGAGCCTGGCTCCATCCTCCTGACACCCACCCTTCACATATTTATCAACATTCATGAGGTCACCCCTCAGTCTCCTCCAAGCTCAAGAGACCCAGCTCCCTCAGCCTTTCCTCAGCAGGGAGATGCTCCACTCCATCATCATCTCTGTGGCTCTGCACTGGACTCTCTCCAGCAGCTCTGTGACCTTCTGGAACTGAGGGGCTATTCTCTTTGCCGTGGAATCACACAAACACCTATTACACAGATTCTACCCCAGCCAAAAGCAGCTCCTCTAAGGAACTGTGTCGCCCCATAAATTTTTCACATGCAAAACGCAGCAGAGGTTCCTGAACTGTGAAACAGAAGAACATGTTTACTCACCTTTTATTTTTCCCCGAGACAAAGCGCCAGGACTCCAGCTATAAACATCGAAATACGCCCGTTCCCAAGGCTCTGACAACAGCCTTTCCTCACTCAACACGAGTCTCTAGGGCGACCCGCGTGCTCTTTAACGTGATTTTCTTTTCACCTGCGCGTTCATGATAATATTACACACACAGCCCTGCAAGATTCTGCTTCATTAGAAGTAGGGAAAATAACGGCTGCTGATAAAACTGCCAAGTGGATTGATGTTTCATTACAGCAAAAAAATTCCTGTGGCAGAAAAGACTAATTTAGGTCTTAACACACCACGTTTTTACTGTTTACTGTCGCTGTAACGGCTAGAACAGCCTCTGCAGGCTGGTTGTCTGCGTTTCTGTACTTGTTAAACCTAAGGCAGAACTTCTGAGCTCATGGGTCTGGTGTGTTGGGTTGGCAAATGATCAACACTAAACTCTCCTCCTAGAATCACAGAACATCAGGGATTGGAAGGGACCTCCAAAGATTATCTAGTCCAACCCCCCTGCCACATCAGGATCACCTAGAACAAGTTGCACAGGAATATATGCAGGCAGGTTTTAAACATCTCCAGAGAAGGAGACTCCACAGCCCCACGGGGCAGCTCCTTCCAGTGCTCTGTCACCCTCACTGGGAAGAAGTTCCTTCTCATATTCATGTGGAACCTCCTGTGTTCCAGCTCACACCTTGTCCTGCCACTAGATGCCACTGAGCAGAGCCTGGCTCCATCCTCTGGAGACCAACCCTTAACATATTTATTAACATTAATGAGGTCACCACTCAGTCTCCTCTTCACACAAGAGCATATCCAGGCAGGTTTTAAATGTCCTTGTCCTATCACTAGATGCCATCCTCCTGAGACCCATCCTTCACACATTTATCAATATGAATGAGGTCACCCCTCAGTTTCCTCTTCTCCAAGCGCTAGAGACCCAGCTCCCTCAGCCTTTCCTCATCAGGGAGGTGTTGCTGAGCTTTGGAAACTAAACCAGAAACAACAACATGAAGTGCTGGGAAGATACGACTACAAGGAGGATGCACCACGTACGCAGAACATTTCAACTTCTTCTCCCCCACCTTTCTTCCATTTTCAGGTTTCTTCTTGAGAGAGAAGTTTGGGTTAGGACTAATCCATCTGCCAGAACTCGCCTCATAAAGCAGCTACAATTAACATGAAAAGCATGAAATTAAAATCAGCAGTCAGCTCACCTCTCAGTTCTCCAAATCCTACTTCCCCGGCGAAGGGCTGTCCCCCACTCGTCGTCTGCACGTAAATGCTACACAGATTAAGCTTGCAATTATGCACATAAATTATAATGATTAAGTAATTCTAATTGCTCTATCTGTCACGTTGCAGCAGATACTCCATTAGGCATTCATGCCCTCCCTCCACGTAAACAAAACGTTGCTCCTCTCTGGAATAAACAACTTGAAGTCATGTTGTCAAGTGAGAGAACGGCAGGAGCGGGAGGAAGACTGATGAAGACTGAAGATGACCTCAGCTGCAGGCAGCAAACAGGTTTCCTTTAACATGGATGGAGAGACATTTGTTCCGTGTCGGATCCGCCCTGGATTTAAGGAGCTGTTTTCAAAGGTATTTAGCAAACCCAGTGGCAAATCTTTACTTCTGAAGTGATTTCCCCGTGCTCTGCAGCATTATGAGGCTGTTCCTTCAGTACTGGGCCCAGTTCTGGGCACCTCAGTACAAGGGAGACATCGAGGTGCTGGAGCAAGTGCACAGGAGGGCAACCAAGCTGGTGAAGGGCCTGGAGAATAAATCTGATGAGGAGAGGTTGAGAGAGCTGGGGCTGTTTATTTTGATGAAGATGCTTAGGGGAAACCTCAGCACTCTACAATGGTTTGAAGAGGTTGGGGACTGACATGTTGGAGAGCAGTGTAGGAGAAACAGACCTGGGAGTCCTGGTCCGCAGTAGAATGACAATGAACCAGCAGTGTGCTCTTGTGGCCAAGAGAGACAACAGCATCCTGGGGTGGATCAGAAAGGGGGTGATTAGCAGATCGAGAGAGGTTCTTCTCCCCCTCTACTCTGCACTTGTGACACCACATCTGGAGTATTGTGTCCAGTTCTGGGCCCCTCAGTTCAAGAGGGATGTGGAGCTGATGGAGGAAGTCCAGTGCAGAGCAACGAGAATGATGAACGGAGTGGAGCACCTCCCTGATGAGGAAAGGCTGAGGGAGCTGGGTTGTCTTAGCTAGGAGGAGTCTGAGGGGTGACCTCATTAACGTCTATAAATACGTGAAGGGCGGGTGTCAGGAGGATGGAGCCAGGCTCTGCTCAGGGGCATCTAGTGATAGGACAAAGGGGCAGTGGGTGTGAGCTGGGACAGAGGAGGTTCCACATCAACATGAGAAGGAACTTCTTCACAGTGAGTGTGACAGAGCACTGGAAGGGGCTGCCCAGGGTGGTTGTGGAGTCTCCTCTGGAGATGTTTAAACCCACCTGGACGTGTTCCTGTGCAACTTGTTCTAGGTGACCCTACTGTGTCAGGGGGATTGGACTGGATGATCTTTCGAGGTCCCTTCCAATCCCTAATGAAAGAACATGGTAGAGATGTTGGTGTCACTGTCTTCTCACAGGGAATGAGTGACAGAACCAGAGGGTCGGGTTTCAAGCACCAGCAAGGTAGGGTTAGACTGGACATCAGGAAGAAATTCTTCCCAGAGAGAGTGGTCAGGCACTGGAATGGGCTGCCCGGGGTGGTGGTTGAATCCCCATCCCTGGATGAGTTTAACAGTCACTTAGACATAATGTTGAGGGGTCTGGTTTAGGGTTGAACATGTAGAGTAGGGTTGATGGTTGGACTCAATGATCCCAGGGGTCTTTTCTGACCTTTATCATTCTATGAGGACTCTGGTGCCAAACCCTGACCCATAGGAGTTGGTACCTTACCCATTATTAGGTTCGGTAGCAGCAGAAACAAAGCAGTCCAAGACAAACACCTCCCAGACTTCTGCACAGAGCTAATTGTTCCGAACCTTCCCGAGCGCACCGCAGCAACTTCGCTCCGTAAGGAACGCGCGAGGCTCGACTGGAGATGGGTTTCCCTACGAGGAGGCTGCCACTTTTCTAAATGGGTGATTGTTGACAAGAGCCATTTAAGCCGCCGCACGGGCTAATGAATAGCCCTGCTCCCTGCAGGCGCTTGGAACGGGAGAAGAATCAGAACAGATGAAAATGCTTTTAATCGCCGGGAGACGCTGAGCTGTGTGAATGGGAATCAGAGCAGGGCGATGCTCTAAATAGGAGCCCGGGCAACCCACACACGCCGCGGAACAATTGCCGGCTGCGGGGAGAGAGGAGTTCAAAGCCGGTATCGAGCTCTCAAAGGCAACTGGAACTCTGCTGATGCAACTTTCTCGGCTTTAAGGATTATTCTGACAAGCTGACCTACAAGAGTTCTTGAAGCAGCTACCAGCACTGGAAAAGCTTCCACCCATTTTCATCATCTGCTCTTGCCAAGGAGTGCATCAACTCAAAACACAAGGGCTGCGCAGCATGTCCTTCAGGACAGTCAGGAGCTGGTTTTAGCGACATGGACATCGCTCGCAGAAACTTCCAGGCCGATACTTTCCAACTGAAGAGGGTTAAACCTGCCCAACAGTGTCCTTAGTTTCTTCTCTTAATATTTTGAAAGCTCCCAGCATTTTCAGCTGTGAAGGTACAGCAGCAGCTTTCGTTTTCAAACCAATCTGAGTTTGCTGCATCCCTGGTTGAAATCCAAGTGTTTAGTCAAGCTCCTTTCCCTGGCTCCGCACACGCAATGAGAATTATGTCTCTCACCTTTGTGCCAGCCTGAATGCATTAGATGCAAGAAGAACAGAGTCAGCAGTCTATCAAGATGCAGGAAATAATCCAACGCTGTCTCACCCAGGTGGCATTCCAAAACCAGCGTCAGCAGGGTTAGGAACGTAGTTCTCTCCCTGGACTGGGCACTGGGGAGGCCTCCCCTTGGGTACTGGGGGCAGTTTTGGGCCACTCACTTGAAGAAAGAGATTGAGGAGCTGGAGAAGCTCCAGAGTAGCAATGAGGCTGGGGAATGGACTGGATAGATAGGTGTGGAACATACATACATATAGCTACATGCTATGAAGGTCATACAGGATGACTTACCTCAGGTTTATGATTCGTTTTCCCTTATACAAGTAGTAGGCAGCAAGGATAAATCAAATGTGGATACTCCACTGGGGGCCACTGTGCCCTGAGACCCTGCAAACCCAGTGCTGGGATACCTGACCAGTTCCACAGAATCATTAGGGATTGGAAGTGACCTCAAAAATCATCCAGTCCAATCCCCCTGCCACAGCAGGATCATTTAGACCAAGTCACACAGGAACACGTCCAGGTGGGTTTTAAACGTCTCCAGAGAAGGAGACGTCACAACCTCCCTGGGCGCCTCACCCTCACTGTGAAGAAGTTGCTTCTCATATTGATGCGAAACCTCCAGTGTTCCAGCTCACACCCACTGCCCCTTGTCCTATCACCAGATGCCACTGAGCAGAGCCTGGCTCCTTCCTCCTGACACCCACCCTTCACATATTTATCAACATGCATGAGGTCACCCCTCAGTCTCCCCTTCTCCAATCTATAGACACCCAGCTCCCTCAGCCTCTCCTCATAAGGGAGGTGCTCCACATCCTTCATCATCCTCTTTGCTCCATTCTGAATTCACCAAATACCAGAAGCAGGCTTCCCATTTCAAAACAACACCATAAGTTTTGTATTTCAAATACTAATCAATCAACTTGCATTTCAGATTATCATCATCATCAAATGAGACCACCAAGACAAGCTGGCCGTCCACTTCTTTCACATCTACGTGACCCAGAATTCCTAAACCGACACCGGATAGTCTGATTCTCTGTTCCAGGGTTTTAATTTGGTTTTGTTGACCCTTCTCCAGGGAGTGGTCTCATCAAATCACCCCAGTGCACTGAAGAACTCTGCTCCTGGTGCCCTCACAGAGATGCAGACGAGCTTACAAGAGCTTACACTGCCCTCATCTGATGAGAGAAAACACAGAGCTAAGCGAGACGTGCATGGGAGTTAGATTATTTATCCCAACTCTGTGCAAAGTTGATTTCAACACAGGAGCCAATATCCTAATTATCCCTCCCCACACCAATCCACCTCCCATTTTTGGGGTTTTATTTTTTAACCACGACGGGAGAGCTTCGGTTTGATTAAATTCCTTATCTCCTCCAAACGATGCAGGACCTGCAGTCCAAGGAAATCAATCTCATATCACTGCTATTAACAGGACCTCAATCTTGGAATCAATAGTGTCATTTTAAAGTGCAGTGAATCAGTCGCTGTCAGATGCAAAGTGACATCCTGCCCTCCCTCCCATCTCTAGGTGGGTAGAAGCAAGGCTAATGCATCTGGCCAGAAGATGCTAAGGGGACAACATGCAAGGGTAGATGCTTGGGAGGGAAGGTGACACCAAACTGCCCTGGCACCCCAAGCTCTGGTGTCCTTTTCGCACTCCACAAAGCTTTCTCATCCTGGGAAGCTTTTGCAAAGATCCTTATTCAATGCTTGCTCAGAACGCCGGGTCAGGAGCTCACTCCTTTTCACAATGTCCTCTGCCAGCCTTCAAACCCACGAGGCCTCTCCAGAGGTCAAGACCTCAACACACACACTCACACACACCGTGCAGTCATCCAGGCTCTACAGGAGACGGGTCTTGGCAGTAGGAACATAAGGTCCCTCTTTTGTTACAGAGCTCTGTTGATTCTGCATGAGGGTGAGGCTTCACCTCCAAGTACACCTGGACATGTTCCCGTGCAACTTGTTCTACGTGATCCTGCTCTGGCAGGGGGATTGGACTAGATGACCTTTCGAGGTCCCTTCCAATCCCTAATGATTCCATGATACTGATGTACAATCTCCTGTGTTTCAGCTCACACCCACTGCCCCCTGTCCTATCATTAGATGACACTGAGCAGAGCCTGGCTCCATCCTCCTGACACCCACTCTTCACATATTTATCAACATCAGTGAGGTCACCCCTCAGTCTCCTTTACTTACGACTGAAGAGATAAATACCTGTAGCATGGAAAAATTTCCCAGTCGCCTTTCCAGGCCATTTTCTGTCAGTTACAACTTTTCTCACTGTTTTTTTCAATCAATACCATTACCTGAGCCAGCCTTTGTCACATTGTGTATTCCATCGATGGTCTCCTCAACATCTGCCACACACACATAATGTTCCTCAAGGTTGATTATATGCCCATCTAGAGTCAGATGTTACAAAAGTCTTCAGAAATAAAGCAGCTATTGCACCTGCTCCCACATCACATTTTGATATGCTGCTGCAGCTTTAACTCATCCAAATAAACCCATTTCCATCTCCTTGGGCACCAAACACCAGCTGCCTGCTCTGTACTGTAACCGGTAGTAAGTTCTGACGTGTACTAGTGCCAGGAGCTGGGTTCAATGGTCATTATGGGTCCCTTCCAACCCTTCCAATCATCACCATCACCCACCGCGCTACAATACTAAGGTTCTATGTGGTTAAGTGCAACAGACCAGGCTACTCGTCTCCGTAAGAAAATAATTGAGGGTACAATTCAAATTCTTAATTATTCTTCCCTCTTTAGAAAGATGCTTTGAAGTATTTCAGATGCTCCTTCATCCTATCCCAGTTCCTACAAATTCCTGGGAGTAGAAACGCTTGGATGCTTCTCATTCTAGAGCCCCCACGTTTGCTAGAAACCAGAAAACTGGTGGCAAGTCTAAACAAAGGGCAGAGGAACAGCAGTACAACGAGTGTCTTTTCCTTCTCCGTGTGGCCTTCACCAAGAACAAAGCCTGTGTTATTCGAAACACAAGAGCCTCCATTGCTAATACACTCACCTGGGAGGAAGAGGTCACGAACACCAGATTGCTCCCTAGCCTGCACATACGCTGACCCCTGCGCTTTACGACCTTCCAGTCTGCAAATGAGCAATTTCACATGTTCATGAGCACAATTCAATTACAAACAGACAGAAACTGTGGCACCTAAAAATCAATAGCTCATTACAGTATCGTGTGATGGACAATTCTGCTGCGTTGCACCCACTGAGATGCGATACGAATTCACACAGGATCACAGAACATCGGGGACTGGAAGACTCAGTGATCTTACAGGTCTTTTCCAACCTCAGTGATTCTGTGAAAGAAGCGCCTCCTTTTTTCTTGACATGTTTTCACAGAATCACTGAACACTAGGGATTGAGAGGCACCTTGAAAGATCATCCAGTCCAATCCCCCCGCCACAGCAGGATCACCTAGACCAAGTTGGACTGAAACACATCCAGGCAGGTTTTAAACATCTCCAGAGAAGGAGACTCCACAACGCCTCTGGGCAGCCTGTTCCAGTGCTTTGTCACTCTCACTGGGAAGAAGTTCCTTCTCACATTCATATGGAACCTCCTCTGTTCAAGGTGACCTTTTTGAACACCACAGGCTTGGAAAGGTCTTCAGAAAAGAGGCCAGTGTTTTTTGGAACTCGATTCTGCAGCTTGGCACAGACTGTCAAAGGACACACAGGGCTCTGAAGGCAGCTAAACAAGATGCTGCTTAGGTGGCCAATATCCACAAGGAAAAAAATCATTGGAAAGGTCTCTGCTTTTTATAGTGAAAACTCCATTGGTCCTACAATTAATGATACAGTAATGGACTGGTTTCTGCAGTGAGCTTCACCTAAATGTGATTGCTCAGAGCAATTCCTTACCTTTAGGGTGTTCCTATTCAGAAGTCTCCAACTGAAGGCACAGAAGCACTGTAATGATCCAAGGAAACCCAACACAGCACTTCATCTCCAGAGAGCAGAATTGAAGTTTAGGTTGGCCACGAGGAAAAACTTCTTCCAGGAGAGGATCCTCAGGCCTTGGAACAGGCTGCTCAGGGAGGGGGTTGAATAGCAATCCCTGGATATAGAATCATAGAATCATTCAGGTTGGAAAAGACCTTTTGGGATCATCAAGTCCAACCACCAACCCTACTCTACAAGGTCACCCCTACACCAGATCCCCTAACTCTATATCTGAGCATCTTTCAAACTCACCCAGGGATGGGGACTCAACCAGCACCCTGGGCAGCCAATTCCAGTGCCTGACCACTCTCTTCAGGAAGAATTTCTTCATGATGTCCAATCTAAACCTATGCTGTTGGAACATGAAACCCTTCCCTCTGCTTCTGTCACCTGTGAGAAGAGACCAGCACCAACATCTCTACTGTGTCCTGTCAGACAGTTGTAGAGAGTGATGAGGCCTCCCCTCAGCCTCCTCTTCCTCAAACTGAACAGCCCCAACAAAGTTGTGGCAATCTGGAGCTTAGGGCCATTGGTGGGATGGGACAGTTGGGTTAACGGTTGGGCTCGCTGAGATTCAAGGTCTTTTCCAACCTCCCTGATTCTATGCAAACAGTTGCAAAGTCCTTCAGAAAGGGAGAAGGACATGGTGTCACAAACGAGGCTCCAACACACAACTCAGTCCTTTGGCCATCGCTCCTCTGTATTTAATCCTGAGGACAACAAGATGCAACAGGACCGACAGACACACAGACAGGACTCGCGGACAGCTCAGACACTTGAGAACACAACATCGCACTTAAGGCCTCTAACACTAGTTAAGCAGCATCAGTTGTCTTCGCAGCAGGAGTACGGTGTTTCTGGGCACAAGGGTACCGTGGGAAAGCACAAAACCAGTACAACACAGTGGGTGTGCCTCGTCAGTCCACGATCCAAACCAGTACAATACCGTCAGTGCACCTTGTCAGCCCAGGACCCGACGCAACCCAGAGGAAAACACGTGGGAAAACCAGACTTGACAGGTCTTCTGGACTGTTCCACCTCCCAACAACCACCCAACCACATCCAAGCCGCCTGCCCGGCCACCCCACCACGACCCAATGGCATCAGCTGTAAGCGGCACTGATCTCTAGCAGGGTAGACATTAAGAGGAGGCATTTTTGTCCTTGCTATGGCTTTCTACTGTGGATTCACAAGAGACAGAGGGAAACCCCAATGGAGACATTTATTACATGTAGCTGAATGAAATAAATCACAGTTATTGTGTCATTGTTTGAGGCCAGTACCACAGGGAGGCATCTCTGTCCCACCAAGAAAGATGCTTCCTTCTCATTTTCAGCTGCCAAAGGTCACTCTCTGAAATGCTGCACCCTAGCCCTTTCCCTAGCTCTCCCTCTCCAGCCCGCTGCCAGTGACCCCCAGCCTGCCTTGGCACGAGAAGGTGAAGCTTTGTGCATCATAAGACTAAAACACAGCATCTGGAATCGAGCAAACCTCGGAGCCACCCCAAAGGAGATCTCCTGCCAGGAGCTGCTGGCTTGCAGTTTTGCCCGTGAGCAGCTCGTGGCTAAAACAGGCCCTTCCACGTGCGATTCCACGATGCTGCGGCGTAGCCAGTCGCGCAGCTGTGACTTGAGCCGAGCCCCGCGCAGGGGGTCTCTGCCTCGGTGTCAGCGTTAAATATTTGCACATCTACATACCTGCAGCCACGAACAGGACGTACGGAGAACGAGACCTCTTTAGATACAATCTCAACATGCCAAAAATAGATTCTTTCGTCGAGTTTCTGCCCTGCCGTGTCCATCTTTTGTTATACAACATAGAGATATATGGATTCTTTATAGCTATAGGAACATGAAAATACCATATATTATAAACATTTACTTTGAGTGCCTCTATCTAAGAGCACAGGACAGCAGCAGAGGAGCAGTCGCTAGGTACCAGACAGTCTGCACAATCCACATGTGGCTTCTTGGGGGGGTTGGGGGTTGTTTTTTAAGCTGTGCAGACAAATTATTTGGTACCTTGTACACAATGGGCTTGTGAAGCTTTAGGTGGGTGCTTTCTGCCAGAGTCTTCACCATCAGTAACGGGTGTAAGAGCTGCTACTAGCCCTCCTCTCTAAAACACTACAAAAATAAATCTTGGACATCCCCTTGGGTGAGGCTTCTCTTCTCCTGGGCCCTGCAGCCCTCTTACCCTGCACCGTCAAGGTTTTATGGATCACACCTCCCTTAGCTCAAGAATTTGGTCCCAAAATTCTCTGTTTTGGGAATTGAAATGGATTTCACAAATAGAAACTTGCCAGTCTCTAGCAACCGGCTCTTAGGGCTTTCCTGCTTTCAGATAATAAAGTGCTCATTTCAATCAGTTACTGGTTACCAGGGAAGCCAGGGAGAAAGAACTCTTCTCGCCCTCCTCCCGCAACGGCACCTCCCCAGGAGTCAAACATGAGATTCATCTAGGTCAACATCTGTCTCCCCAAGCTCCACATTGGCGAAGCTGAAGTGTGTGGCCAGCAAAGGGTTCTCCATGCCGTTGTCCTCGCTGATGTGAAGGACGGTGTCCCCGTGCTGCAGCAAGCTGGTGGTCTCGAGGCCAGGGTAGTCCTCAGTGTCAGAGATCTGTGTGGCTGGGCTGCCTGGGGCTACTGCTGGCCGGGACTCCAGGCCTTCCTCACTCTCTTTCTCCTTCTCAGCAGAAAGTGCCTCACTCTGCAGTTGAGGAGAGCCAGTGGTCAGGGTCAGAGAAAGCGGGGAAGACAGAGGAAAAAGGGCAAAAGCAACATCTATAAAACATTTTCTCATTCAGAAATGTTTTTTTACCAGAAAAGTTCTAAATTCCTACAATTCTGCCCTAACAATGGCTTTGCTGGTGAATCAGTGGAATAAAAGGTTCTGGCTTCAGTCATCTTCCCCGTTTGTTTCACCCTATCACCTACTTGTTCGTGGGGAAGGACATAACTCCCAGAAGCCACTAGAAACCACAGCACGTAAACACCATCTCCACATGGCTGACATGTTGAATGGATTGTCCACAAACTGTCCTCAGCCACGTCTAAATGACCCACAACCTGGTGACACTCACGTTACCTGGCTGTGGAGATCCGCGACAATGATGGCTGGTGAGGATGTCAGCCCTGGTTTGCTTGGAGGCTCCTGCATGGTGGTGGCCTGCGGGCTGCTGTGGACTGTTGGAGCCGACTCATCCCCCAGGGAGCTGGTTGCTGCCTCAGGCGGGGCTTCAGTAAATGTCACCGACCGCTTTTGCTCCACTGCAGGTACAAGCCCAGAAAATGGAGTATTAGGCTTTCAGTTTGGAAAGGAAAACAAAAGCAAACAAGAGAGAGAACCCCTGGAGTTTCACAGTTCACTCCATCTTTCCAAGATGTCTAACTAGAACCCTTCATCTTAGGCTTCTCTAGAGCCACAGGAATCATAGAATCATTAGGGATTGGAAGGGAACTCAAAAGATCATCTAGTCCAATCCCCCTGCCACAAGAGCTGAGCATCTCCTGAAGGCTACTCACTCTACTAGCCTTTGTCATGGTTTGGTGAGATGAATGACACCCAGACAACCCCATCCCAGAAGAAAAGGCTGGAGTGCTGGATCTGGAAAGGCAGCACCACCCTACCGCAAGGTTTTGGCTTTGGCTGGATGCTCCGCCGCGTGGTTGAAAGCCGAGCTCCGTGACGGTTACGAGGTTCAGTCTGAGTTTTCTGGCGTGACAGCAGCGGCCGGCGAAGCTAAAGGTTGGGAGAAAAAGTCGAGCTGTTGGGTTTCAGCAGGTGGTGCGACTGTCACTGAATTTAACAACAAAACAATGCCTGCGGAGGAAAAGGTTGGGGAATTCCCAGCTGAGTACACCCCCTCTCTCAGGGGCTTGTGAGACCTCACAGCTCACGACTTGAGCTACAATTCCTGCCAACCCGGTGCGACAACCAGGTCCAAGGAACACGCCACACTCGCCAATCACTTGGACTCTGCTAAAAAAACACCAAACTGGCTCAAGGAGAAGGTCTTTCCTGCTGCCCTGAGGTCTCACCTGTCGCAGTCCTCTCTTCCGCCCCAGGGGCTGCTGCAGAAGAAGGTTCTGTTGTCCTGGCTCACTCTGCACACTTGCCACCCTGCGAGATGTTGACAGCATTAGGCCAAGCACAGGAGCACCCGTTATACCTAGCAGGTGTCCTGGCAATTGTGACTAAAATAAATAAACAGAGAAGGAAAGAAATAAACTGACCACTGATAGCACAGTCACTTCAAAGAGCAGCAGAGCCTTTGAAGGATGTCAGGGGGACATCTCTGTTGGGTTGCGGCTTCCGGGGCTTAGGAAAGGGTGGGAGGTGGAGTCATGGCATTCAGGACTTGGCCACGCACAGGTAGCAGCCAACTGGAAATAACTGCAGATTTCAGTTTTCAGTCCTTGATTGATGCATCCCACTGAGCAGCACTCATGTCCCCGTATCCTTTGCCACGTCAGCGAAGGCAAGAGCGTCAGCCCCTGAGCTCAAGCGCCTTCCTGTCCGCTCTGCCTTTTTCACAGCAACGTGGTAACATCTTTCTTGTTGGTGTTTTTTCCCCTCCCAAATAGACTCTGCAGCATCATCACAGGTTTTGTCATCTGTTTTCCCCTTCAGTTTCAGCCAACAAACAGGGAAACGGACACAACGTGACAAAGGATCCATTCATGTAATGGATGCATGGGTTATGTGAACGAGGCCCCACACTCGACACTTTGCAGCCTTAAGCCCCTTTGCAGCTAACAAACAAAAACTGAAGACAAGGAAGCATAAATCATGGCTATAGAGAAAGAGAAACATAGCTGCTGCAGTTGAATAGCTCGGCACCAAACACGTGAAAATCTGCAGTGAGAGGATCTTTAACAACACACTGGACTCGGCTACGTATCATCCATCCTTCCACTCAACTGGTCAGTTCGTCTACGTGACACAGAAATGCCACCCTCCCCTCGTCTTATCAAAGGCCTGTTCTCCCTCAAACTGTTAAACATCGGTCATTCAGCGGACGGTAGGCAGACAGTTACAACAGCAACTAACACTTAAGGACTTGTTTTAAATCAGGCAGCTGCTTATCAGGGACAGACAGGGATCCTCTGAGCCACAGGTCCTGCCTAAGCAACTTCCAGCCCTATTTTGCCTTTGGCCTGAGTTCATCCAGAGGAAAACAACATTTCTCTAGGTGTCATCCTTGGGTCTCCCAAGAGATGCTCAGTACCACCACCAGCGTGAAGGTTTATTGCCTGACCGTAGGGAGCGGCGGAAGAGGACAAACGCCAAGGACGTGGTCAGACACAGGGAAAGGCTTACAAAGTTCTGTCTCCTGAACTTTGGTAGAAATAATTGCTCCTAGAAGGTCTGGGGGAACAGAACATGGGAGCTTGTTAGTCTGCTTCAAGTCTGCCTACCTGACCTGAAAGTCCTAGTCCTCCCTTACTAGTTTAAAGTAAAGCCAGATGTGGCACTAAACCATGTCTGTGTGTTTCCACCAGCTCTGCTGGGGAAAAAATGGGCATCTTTGAGGAGAGACATCTTAAGATTGTGAAGCTGGATCTCCTAATGGTCCAACTACAGCCTCATCATGCCAGGCACAGCTGCAGTGGATGGGAAACACTCACTCCTCTGGAGTTTTGGAGAGTTACCAGCGTGTGAATGGAATTGAAAATGGCTGAAGAAGGTCCTTAAAAATGAGTTTTCTCTTGTATGGGCTTTTGTGAATCCTGCTGCCATTTCTGATGTAGAACCAGTGACTCTTAGTCCTGTGAGTGAGGAGACAAATGTCTGTAGTGGAAAGACTACAACCTGTGCTCAGTACAAAACACTGTTCCACAGAAGAGAGATGAGCTCACTCCACAGCTGTTGTGAAAACACAATCCAAAAAGTCACTAGACAAAGGGAGTAGATGGACCACATGAGGGCACAGAGGCTGCACAAGAGGCAAAGACTGATTCCTGTGGAGTCATCAGTGCAACCAACAATAGGGAAGCAAGACACAAGCTGGGCTTTGTGCCCTCCCACTGGAGTCTGGGATTCTGAGCCTGGCTTATATCATCAGTGAGATGAGTTTCGTGGGCTGCTGGACAGGTGTTTCCACCACCAAGTCATTACACAGACTGGTATAACTGGGGGTGATGGAGTGGGCTGAAAGTGCAGATCGCCACTGCAGGCTGGGGATGGACCCAACCCTGCAGTTTTTGCACAGCACAGTCCTGCTGTGGCTGGGTTTTATCTTCAATCCCTAGATATTGCCAGAGGGAAAGAAAGGAGAGAACCATAAAGATCACATGACATGCAGCAGAGACAGGTGGGCAAAAGGTCACAGAACATTAGGGATTGGAAGGGACCTGGAAAGATCATCCAGTCCAACCCCCCTGCCACAGCAGGATCAACTAGATCCAGTCACACAGGAACACATCCAGGCGGGTTTTAAACTTCTCCAGAGAAGGAGACTCCACAGCACCCCCGGGAAGCCCCTTCCAGTGCTCCATCACCATCACTGGGAAGAAGTTCCTTCTCATATTGATGTGGAACCTCCTGTGTTCCAGCTCACACACACTGCCCTTTGTCCTATCATAAGATTCCACTGAGCAGAGCCTGGCTCCATCCTCCTGACACAAAGCACGTTGCCAGCTACAAAAAACAGCAGCCCAGACAGTCACACCATGGGGGCTGACAGAAACATTGGTAGGTTGGCAGTTACAGTCAGAAAAATTACAAGAAACGTGAACAACAATGAACAAAAAGGAGGAAACAAAACAAGGACAAGGGAATGCCTATTGGAGGGACACACGTGCCACACCATTATGGTAGAACACACGCTTGGTGTCCTCAGACACCTGGGGGAGAGGGTTAGTGGACAAAGAGTGATGCCCCTCCTTCAGACATTAGCACACACTCCTTGAGGTGAACAATAAACCACAGCCCAACCAGCTCCCTCAAGTGCCCCGTGAACCTTTCTGCCACAGGAAGTGTCTATCCTACAGGACCAACCTGCCAAAGCAGGATTCACACACACAAAAGACACCATGAATTACGCGATGAGCTCAGCGATGCTGTCGGTGATCAACTCACCATTTGTCAACCAAGAAGAACAAACAAAGGGACAAAACAGTCTGTCCCCACCCCAAAAAGCCACTGCTGACATCTAAACCCAAGCTAATGAGACAGGAACCATGAACACAGGCACATCTCTCAACACATCCACATCTTTGGCTGGTGCAAAGCCACAGCACAGAGCGTTGCCCTCCGCATTGTCAGCATCTGGGCCTGTGCTCTTCTGGACAGGAACAGAGGTGCTCTTGGGCCCTGTGCCAGCTCTTCCACCCCATGAGGATGAGTTGAGAGGTGCAAGCATGGTGGCAGGGCTGGCCATTACAGGTGCAGACCAACCTCCCTTCTAAGCTCACCCAGACTCGTGTGACAGGCTGTAACGGTGTTCCCGACACCAATGGCCATGGGCAGCGGGGAACAGCGAGAGCTGAGCTCCAGACCTGGCAGCACAAAGTCTACAGTGGTATTAACGGTGTTGGCTGGAAGCTCTCCAAGATGTCACATCAGAATTGGAAGCACTTTGTAAAATCACTTTGTACAACAAAAGTAAGTCTGTAAAATGACATCCAGAGACAACTGTATTCCACAGGACTTGTCAGAATGAGTTTGATTAGTGTGTGTGAGAGAACGTGGGGATTCGTGGTGACAACGCTGCGAAGTGAACGGAAAACTAGATGTCTCTGTTCTCTGCAAAACCTCCAGGCTGATGCTTGTAGCAGGCTACCACTAACACCTCATGGTTTAGTGGTCATGGTGGTCTAGGGCTGATGGAGATCTCAGAGGCCTCTTTCAACCTTAACGATTCTACGATTCTATAATCTTTCTCAGAGCTTTCAAGCAGTTGGCAACTAAAGGGAGAAGCCCAGGTTGAGCCACCTAGACCATGATTTTCCCTGCACTGGATTTTTCATCCCACTTCCCTCAGCCTCCTCAAAAACACCGGCAATCAAAGCTGAAAACTGAAGGTGGGTTGCTACACCTTTGACTTGCAGGCCTGAATATCGATGAGCCACAAGAGACAGAGATGGAGAGAGCGACGGGAGGTGAGGGGAAGAGACAGAGGAGGTTGGAAACGGCTCGTTTCCCCACACGCACACCAACAGACAGGGAGTGTTCACACTGTACCTAGAGAGGCTGCCCTCAGTGGCCAGGCTCGGGGAGTCATCGAGGACATTAGGTTCACTGCAGGAGGGGCAGGGAGATTAAGAATTTAGGGAAAGAAAATGCAAAAATAAAAGAAAAAAAGAAAAGCATGCGGTCATCTCTGTTTTCAAGGGGAAAAAAATAAATGGAATAAAAAGGTTTAAAAAAAGGACGGTAACATTAATTGGTCTCACACGCTCAACAGCACATACACAACTCAGAGGAGCCGAAGGATCATCAGCTAAAACGAGCAGTCTGTAGAGGAGTTTGCACTACAGGGAGACTTCCACACCTCTGCAGAGGTCTGGGCAGCTGAGAAGTTCACTAGGATGTGTTCCCACGGGAAATAAAAGCAGGGAGCTAGTTTTCAAAGCCATTTTCCTGCAGGGTTTTCATTTATTTCAGTTCTATTTACTTCTACTTTTTCTGCCCTGTGAGCCACTTATTCCTGAGGGAAGGCCAATCTATCTCCTGTGAGCTACAGACCACTCTCATCCTGGTACAAATCTAAGGACAAACATCTGGAAAACAGGTCGCAAGAGCACAATGAAACGCTAAGTAAACAGCTGGCCAAGGAGCACCCAACCACGTGGCTTCTCTACGCCTCAGCCGGATGAAGAGAGATTCCCCTAGTGGATCAGGTACTTAAAGAGTAGAAAGCAAAGCTCTCTTGTAATTAGTCATTATTTTCTCAGCATCACCATGACTTGGGGATGCACAAAGCAGACACTGCTGTTGGTCTCATGAAGTTTATGCACTGAAGATGGTGGTGAAGATTTGAGGAAAGTGCAGTCCTGCATATTAATTTTTCAGGAAACAGAGGGACTGAATCAATCCAGTTCAAAACGAGTTCCTCTTAGCCCTTTTGTGAAAGCTCCCTGTTAAAACCAGAGTAACTACTATTCCCATAAGTCACTTCTACCTCTGCTGGTAGGTATCACACCTGCTACTTTCCCTTCATGTACCAAGGTTAGTTCTTTAATTCCAAGCATGACTGTGGAGGGACCAATGTTGCTTGATTTTCCAAGGCTGGTCATGAGATAATGGACAATTTACTCTTTAAAACTGTTCTAAGGATGCAGCCTGAATTATTCTGTCCGTGGTCAGGTATCCCTGGATAACTATGTCACACACAGATAAAACCACAAACACTGCTTACTTAGAAAAATAAACACATCACATTTTAAATGCAAAATTCCTCTCTACATTCCCCAGCTTCCAGGCCCTTCCTCACTGCTCCACGCTCACCAGGAGTAAGGTGTTCAAAGTTGCTTCTATCGAGCAGTGTGTTTTAAACAGCATTAAATCCCACTTCTGAACTTGATGCCCAGTCTCTGCGATGAGCTAGTTACTGTTCTAGGCAGGACAAAGACTACACGGAGGAAAACAAAGCAAATGAAGCAGGGTGCCTCTGCCCCGCTTCCCGGGTTACCTTTGGCTGGGTAACATGCCCACCTCAGCCTGAGGTGCGGACACGCTGGAGAGATGGCTGGAGAACCTCCTCCTCCCAATGGCACCCATAAGGTATGCTTCTTGTTCACTTACCACACTGGGCATGCTCAAGGAGTCATCTGGAAAGAGAGACACAAGGGGGAAAGGCAAGGAAACCAGCACCCCAACCCCCACCTACTTATTTGCAGTTGGCCAAGAGGTAATGAGATGCCTGTAGCAGACACAGCAGTTGCTTCCCAAGCCCCTCAAGCTTGCAAATTTGGTTTTACCATCACTGTTATGAAGGACATGGGCATAAAACCCCGAGGGATGAGGTGCCCAGCACACGTGGGGCAGGGATTTAGGAAGGCATTGAGCTTATACCATCTGTATGGCGATTTCTGGTGTAAAAGTTGTACCTGGAGGTTTTTCTGGTGTGAAATAACCTGCTGCTGTGATATAGCAAAGCAGAGTTACAGAAGATCAAGTACATAACAGCAAAATGCAGAGCTGACACCCTTTGGGACACACATGTCCCAAAATGTCACCGCCAGACTGGATAAATTTACTCAAGTACATCACACTACAATGGAATTATGCTAACAGGGCTGCTTCCAATTTTCACTGCTCTTTCAAATGATATAAAGCACCCAGAAAGAAATGACTCCACTGTGGATTTAGCACAACAGCTTCTAATTACCAACAAACAAGCAAATAAAGTGAGGGTTTGTGCCATTTTCTCTTTCCTTTTCGATCTTTCACAGTTTTGATGCACCACAGTATTTTATGGCAGCACTAAGGCAAGGCAGAGCTGAGGTAATGCTACCACAAGCAGATGGGAAGACAACCTCATCAACCCACACAGTGCCCTGTGATTCATCTGGGGCTGAAAGCTCAAGGCAATAAACTAACGGACTAACCATCCATCGAGGCAACCAACCATCAAGGCAACTAGCAGAAGAAGAACCAGAACACTTTAGTCCCTGATAAAGTAGGAGGAAACCTAAGCCTGCTGACAAGCAGAGTTTTCCAACCTGGCTTTCAGTCATGGACAACTCAAGCAGAGAGAAGACAAAAATCCAAGACTAACATGCAACTCAGCTGAAATGTCAGAGCAACATTCAGGTCTTTACAAATCAGTCGCAAAAAAATTCACCATAAAGGTCAAGGAGAGGACTGGTTGCCAGCTACCTGGTCAGCACGGTGAAGACCAATGTCAGCCCAAGTCTCTACACCAAAACTCAGCCTGTGCCCTCCTTTTTTCCCCACTCAGAGCTCAGGACAGAATGAGGAGGCATTTAATGAGCCAAGTTTTAACAACAGGAACTGTGTAGGAACCACAACAGGTTCTCAGCCTTGTGTTCCTGCAGGCTTTTTGTCCAGACCAGGATGGAGACAACTGCCTTCCCCTCCCAGCTGTCCTCCGGGGCATCAGGAAAATATCAGCAACTCTGGGGACTTAGCTCAAAGCAGCAGCCACGTACTTTCCTCATCCTCCTCATCTGTGCGACTCAGTGTGTCCTGTGAGGCCTGCTGGGAAGGTTCACTGTCCTGCTCCCAGACCGTGCCCGTGCCCGTGTTGGAGCGGGACATGGTGGCAAGGCTCAGGCGGTATGCAGAGGTCGAGGTGCCCACGGTGCTGACAGATGTCTTTCCTTGGTAAGCTGTGCAAGAATGGGAAAAGCAAACTCATGTCAGTGGTGTCACTGGAGATCAATGACCAGCCAAGCAGTCCTGTTAGGCTGGGCACCCAGTTCTGTCCGGACTCGTGGAGCAGCAGCTGACAGAGGTAGTCACAGAATCACAGAACGATTGAGACTGGAAAAGCCCTCTGAGTTCATACAGCCCAGGACCGAACATCAACACATCAGCCAGACCAGGGCACTAAGGGCCACAGACAGGTTGTCCAACACCTCCAGGGATGCCCTGGGCATCCATTCCAGAGCCAGATCACCTTTTCCATGAGGAAGGGCTTCCTAACAGCCAACCTAACCCTTCCCTGGTGCAGCTTCAGGCCCTGCTCTCTCACTCTGGTGCTGGTTGCCTGGGAGAAGAGCCTGACCCCCACCTGACTACAACCTCCCTTCAGGGAGTTGGACAGAGGGAGAAGGTCCACCCTGCGTCTCCTCTTCTCCAGGATAAACACCCCCAGCTCCCTCAGCCTCTCCTCATCAGACTTTCCCTCCAATCCCTTCCCCAGTCTCATTGCTCCTCTAGAGCTGCTCCAGCCCCTCCATCTCTTTTCTGAAGTGAGGGGACTCGAGCAGTTTTACTGACCTCTCTCCTTGTTCCTCTAAGGATTTGACATTCATCCATCTCGTGATCACTGTGCCCCAGATGACCTCCAACCTTCACTTCCCCACAAGACTTTCCCTGCTCACAAGAAGGTCCAAGAGGGCATGTTCCATGGTTCACTCCTTCACTAATTGTGTCAGGAACCTCCGGCACTCTCCTCTCTCTGCTGTATTGTATTTCAAGCAGACATCAGGAGAATTGAAGTCCCCCACGAGCACAAGGGACAGCAGTTTTGAAACCTCTCTCACATGCTTATAGAAAACTTCATCTGCTTCTTTATCCTGGTTGGGTGGTCTGGAAGAGATTCCCGCCACATAATCACTCTTGCTGGCCTTAAAACAGATATGGCTGCCCTGCCTCACCTCACCTCTCCACAGTCTGACTGGTTTTCTCCCTTAACCTTAACTTTCCAGACAGGCTTCAACATTCAAGAATGAGGCAAATTGCCACCATGTAAAAAAAACTTGAGGTATCTGAATTTGTTTTCTTAAGACCATAGAATCCCTCATTGTGGGTAAGCAGCAGCTGCCATCTCTTGGTAATGATTGGGACCATTCCCAGAGAAAAGTGTCCCAATCATACCAAGGAGACCTTAGAGCACCATCAGCTCTGGACCTCCTATCAGCAGATAATTTTTGGCCCCCTCACCAGAGCCACTGTGCACAGCCTCCTTCAGGATCTTCAGCTCATTGTTGAACTCAGCAATCAGGGAACTCTTGCAGAGCGGGCGTGGGATGAAGCGTCTCTCCAGCTGGTCAGAGATATGCTGTCGGGCAGTCAGCTCCTCATGGTTCTCAGCCGGCTGGGCCAGCAGCTGCAAAGTTGGGACTCGTTAGCACCACAGGGAAATGACTCCTGGGGACCTGGGGCTGATCTCCAGACCAGCACGAACCTGTAGCCAGCAGGCATGAGGTTTTTGACTCCAGCTAGGAGGTTTCCTCCTGCCTGTCATGGACAACCTTACATTCGCCTGAAGAGATACCATAATCTCGCTGCCACTGGGAAATGAGGATGAGGCCTTCCTTAGACTAAGCTCTACCCTCAGACACAAGACAACTTCTTCTCCAGGATGATTTAGTCCGAGTGGTGGGATACATTAGGCTAAATAAATAGCATGTGCTGGTCCACCTGGTAAGCAGGGAAGAGTCAGGATTAATTTGAGCCTAGCAAGTGTCTGTGCTTCTGTCCACAGAAGTCACAGAACATTAGGGATTGGAAGGGACATCAGAAGATCATCTAGTCCGATCGCCCTGACACAGCAGGATCACCTAGACCAAATCACACAGGAACACACTAGGCAGGTTTTAAACATCTCCAGAGGAGGCTCCACAACCCCCCTAGGCAGCCCCTTCCCATGCTCTGTCATCCTCACTGAGAAGTTCCTTCTGATATGGAACCTCCTCTGTTCCAGCTCACACCCACTGCCCCTTGTCCTATCACTAGATGACACTGAGAAGAGCCTGGCTTCATCCTCCTGACACCCACCCTTCACATATTTATAGATATGAATGAGGTCGCCCCCCATGAGAACCTTCACCCCAGAATCATTAAGGTTGGAAGAGACCTACAAGATCAAGTTCAACCATCAACCCAATGTTGCCATGCCCATTACAATGGGATGGAGAGTTTCTTCCTGGCTGCTGGCAATGTTGCCCACCACCGAGCACAGGAGGGATTTCCAGAAGACTTCTGCCAACCATGTAAACCCCCTCCTGGTATCAGAGCATCCATCTGACTTCCAAACATCTTGGTAGAGCCTGACAGTGCTTTGCCATCCTAAGAGCAGCTGTACCCATGGACCAGAGCTCCCACGTGATGGCTATACTCCTGAGCATTGTCTAGGAAAAAGCCCTGTAATTGTGTCAAAAGGTTCTCAGGCTTCCTAGTGTCTGCAGATTCACTCCCCACAGAACATGCAATTCCTCCAGGATGGCTGCTCCTCTTTCCCAGCAGAGGATTGAAGGATATGGTACCTTCAGGGAGAGATCCACCAGGAGCCAAAGCAAGCATTACCTTGCACTGGATGAAGGGCCGAAGGAGCACAAAGATAGGGATCCGTGTTCGTACGATAAAGTCGAGGAAATCCCACAGGGCCAGCCCTCCCACCTTGCGCAGAGCCATCTCTTTGACTTGCAGGCTCAGCCAGTACCACTGACTGTCCAGTTGTCGTTCAAAGCACACAAGGATCACCTTCAGGGCTACAGGGGAACACACGCCGGCAAACGGCAGTCAGAGGTGTTATGGGTGTCGCTCACAGCACAAGGGAGAAATGGGGAAGCCGCAGCAGGCACAGGCATGCAGGGTCAGCTCACAGTCACAACTGCCAAAGTTTTCCATCCATCTCCAAGGTAGGAGAGCAACCTTCTTACAATGAACTCCCATTTCCAGAAACATTTTCCTACTTCACACCTCCAAGTTCTGTTTTTTCCTGCTCTAGATCTCCCTCCCTGAAGAGTTCTTTCACCTTCCTATTTTAGAGGAGCTCAGAGTTGAGGGGGACAGCCCTAGCTGAGCAGACAACCTCAAAAGTCTTGATCAAGCATTGATGCACCCTGTGAGCACAACAGCCTGCAGGTTGGTTTTGGGGTAATGGAAAGGACCTTTCTAGCAGTGCACCAGCCATGGCCAAACCACAATCGCCATAAAAATATAGTTCAGTGAGCAAAGGGCCTTAATTCACCACATTAGGGATGGGAATGAACAGCAGTGGGGCTGCACTGAGGTGGGCAGTGGCCAACAGCTAAGGAATCCATCTTCCCATGTGCCCCTAGCCTGGAACAAAGAGGAAGGCCTGAGAATTTGTAGTGGGATGCTGACTACTCCATGTTCCTTGATTGGATGGCCAAGACATCTTGGCCACCACACATCTGTGTCTGGATTTGTTGAGCTGGGGGCACTAAATCTGTCATGAACCAGCAACAATTCATTGGTGCTACCCCATTCCTCGGGTAGGGTTGAACAAAGACCTGAGTGCACAGCTTTGGATAAATCCCCTCAACGAAATAAGAAGCTGTCTGAAGGTGTGAGACCTTTGAGTCCACACTCCAACAGACATACTGCACCACATCTCAGTCCAGCTAGCCTGGGACCAGTAATACTGTGATATTAGGCTTTTGTGAACAAATTTGTGTCTTCTCTGCTACATTCTGGCCGTGACTCCTACCCTTTTACTTGTGTTGTCATCTCCTCCAGCTGCAGTGCAGCTGTTGCTCATGGTGGAATACTTTAGAGAGATACTCCTGGCTTCACCCTCCGCCCTGATCCCTTGTCTGGGACAAGACCTAAAGCAACATCAAAGAGCTCAGTCACCTCTTGCCATAGAGAGTTTCCTTTGCTGCTCTCTGTTCTCTCTCCCCCTCAGGGTCAGCAGAACCATCACTCACCCAGATAGGCAGCCTGGCTGGTGGACTCTGCAAGCCCTTCCCGTCGCAGATCCTTCCCCGCATCCCCGGGCGTGGAGCAGTGGGCAGGAGAGCTCTCCAGCATGAAGTTCTTGCTGCGAGAGGTGCTGATGATGCGAGGTGGCAGGAGGATATTGATAACCGTCTGGAGCAGCAGCAGGACTTCGGGCTGCTCCAGCCAGGGGCTGTCTGAGGTGCATTGGGAGGGGAAAGAGAGAGAAAGGTCAGGATACATCCCATCAAAGACACCAAAAAGATCCAGACCCTGCTGAGCTCCGAAAGGGTGGGGCAATCTCAAGTGTCCCCTAAGCCAAACCTCCGTCCCCCACACCTTGTTATGCTGTTTCTCCTCCTGCAAGCAAAGGCAAAAGTTTATTTTGGCAGCAACACAAACACACACACACAGAGCTGCACAGCACAAGGAGAAGTCCTGTTCCACAGTCTCATCACCTCATGGCCTTTGACAACACCTTCTCCCTCTGCTCTTTGCTTATGGATTTACCAACCATCACCCTCTAGAAAAGAAAGCAATGAAGCAGCAGGATGTGTGCCCGGGGCTGGGCAGGCTGCGTTCCAGGGGAACACTCAATCCATGACACCTGCCCCAGCAGCTGGGTCCTGCCCTGCTCTCCAGCTTCAAAAGGAGGAGCACAAAGTACAACCCAACTCAAGAGCCTCGGCACAGCTGAAACACAAAGAGAAGGAACCACAGCAGCAGCTTCTCCCAGTTTCGGACCCAACGGGCAATGAGCTCACACACTGCCAGTGACAGAAAACCCAGACTGGAAAGAAACCAACAGCAAAATAATAAAGACTACGACAGAGGGCAGGGGAAGTGCAAGCACCAGGTTTGTCAGAGAAACAGGGAGAAAAAGCATTTCCGTTACATTAGCCAGACCTTTGCTTCCAGATCCTACTGTGAGCACAAATGGAATCAGTAGGTTTAGAAGCATTCCTTCCCTTCTCTCCTGATTGGTGAATGGGGAGACGACATGGCTTAGGGGGAAATCTTCTTTCAAAGCCTGCACAGCAATAACAAGAAAGGATTAAATGGTTTCATCAGCAGATCGCACACACGAGTTACTGCGGGGAGCAACCATCCCACAGGGACAGCAACGTTCCCCCAGGGACAACAGCGGTCTCCCAAATGCTGGACAGCCGCACCGAATTAGAAGCCCCATTTGCACACTGGCCACCTCATTGAATTAAAAGCCTCGAGATCTCTTTAAGGAGAAGTAAGTCGTGGAGCAGCGCAGGCGTTGCCTGCTCCTGCCATAACCAAGATGTGAGAAGCTCCCAACTCCTAACTCACAGGTACCATTAACTACATCAGATGAATCTCACAGGAGCCAGTGGAGCTCTAGAGTATTAAGTCCTAAACCCTGCTGTGAACGGCATCAGGATCTGATCCCACACCACCGGGAACAACAAAAGGAACTGAAGAAGTTGCACAAATGGCACCACCTCTGTATTCTACTGTCTGAATGTAGAGGTTGAACACAGCTTTCTGGTTCTGCCTCGCTTTGTGGTGCCACATCAGCCTCCCTAATGCAAAGGATGCGCTCCTGGAAAACACACAAAATGCACCAAAGGATAAAAGATCCCAGAGACAGTGACGATCGCTTTCTTGTCTGATCTCATGCTGGTGAGGGAGGAAAGGGACTCGGAGGCAGAAGGACTCTGCCGTGTTCACAACTATGCTACAAGAAAGGAATGATGAAGTCCTTCATAACGTCCAGGCTGGTTTTGGCTCGGTTTTTGTTAATCCTGGACCACAGGATGTGGTGAGGCAGCCGCTGAGAAGCCGGGCAGCCCTGCTTTTCTGAGCTGGCACACAGTGTGCTCAGCTGGGCCAAGAGCAGAAGAGCACAAACCCCACTCCTGGTGGCACATGTGGTCCTGCAGGACAAGAGGGAGGGCCCATCTCCCTGAGGCTCAGGCTAACTCATCATGTCCCACAGAGAGTCCTACAGTGTTTGTCAGAGCCAGCAGCAGCATCGATCAGCTGAACCCTGGGCAGCTGAACAGCAGCGTTAAGCTGGTGGATGCTGCCAGGGAACTTGGCTCCAAGGGGTGAATTCTGAGCTCAGGGCAAGCTTTCCAAAATGACTGAGAATCTACGTGTTGCATTTCTTTCAGGGTTGGTGTATGTTCCACAGTTTTTGCCCAGCTTTTGCAGAAAGAGAACAGAGCACCGATGAGCTGGTAGCTCGAGCAGAAGCTCTAGCAGGCCTGGCCGCAGCCAGGGCAGACACACCTGTATCTGCAATGCTACAAGCCGGACAACAGCTGTGCTGAAGGGCAGAGGTGGCGAGAGATAAGGGCTGAGATGAAGAAGGGGTAATCCGTCAGCCACACTGGAGGGTCCTACCACTCCCATCACCTGCAATACAAACAGAGCACATCACCACAGCTGACTACTTACACTTCCAGCCATGCCATATCCTCCAATGTGAGTGAAATGGATGTGTCTTCAGTCAAGCACTGAGCTGGGGTGGGTCTAAGAAAACCAGTCCCCGCAGTGGTCTTTGCGGGAGCTGGGGCCAGTGAGGAGGAGGAGTTCTAGCAGGGAAATGGAGGGGAGAAGAGGGAACCAGCGACGATGGGAGGAGTGCACAGGTAATCCAGTACATTTAGAAATGTACCCAGTACCAGCCCTGAATGACCAGTGCTGGACTGGCAGAACATTAGAGTTGGAGGATATGTCATGTCGTGACTATAACAAATAGAAATGCATCATTGAAGCAAAAAGTCTGCATTTGGAACTGGACAGCTTTTCCCTTCTTTTGCCAATCTACTTGAAAAATAATGTCCTAAGCCTGACCCAAGCCAGGTTTTGTACAATGTTCAGATTCCTCTCAAAGCCCAGTCTACCCTCAGGTTCTCAGCCCACCCAACCCCAGATGACTGAAGAAGAGTCTCCTCCTGCATGTGACCTGGACCCATCTGGAACTTCTTGAAATGCCAGCCCAAGTAAACAGCACTTCTAGGGGAGTGTTACTTGAGCTGTCTGGATGTGTCCCTTGGGAGGGATTAAATCACAGCCCTGCACACATCCATTTTCTCTTCATGACTAGACAGATCCAGGTGACTGGAAGAGGAAGGAGCTCCCTGGCAGGTGCTTAAGCTTTGGAGAGATGCACAAACTCTTTTCTCAAATTCAGCCTGGGGAAAAGGCAGTAACCACTTTCCTGCCAGGACATCAAAGAGCAATCCGTAAGGGGAAGATGAGGAGCCCTCTCTATGGATTAGCATGGTAGAATTTGGGGGGTGCCTTCCTGGATGACCTTCTGCCACAAGGCTAAAATCATAGAATCATTAAGGTTAGAAAGAGACCTCCAAGGTCATCTAGACCACCCATCACCAAACCCAGATAGAGTACGGTGCTCCCACAGCAGACCATTGTCTGGGCAGCTAAAGGCAAGATGCTCCTAACAGGCAGGATACTCCCTCTGCTCGAACAAGGAAGAACCCTGACTGCTGAAAGGACTTGAGGGCCAGGATCCTGTCCAAACACAGCATTTCAGCTGATGGCTACTGGTTGTCAAGTCCCTCAGAGCACTGGTGAACCCCAAAGGGTTTCTTGGAACTGATAGAGAAAGTTATGATATTAACATGTGAAGAAAATGTTCTAAAACCCACCAAGAATAAAAGCCCTTGTGCAGCCTCTCCCTTTTTATTTGTACCTTTCACTGGGTTTGTTCCCAGCACAATGGCTGCAGAAACACCCCAGTCTACCACTGAATGACCAGGCAGAGGGAAGCAGCTGAATCACCACCTCTGGATGTGTTTCCAAGTTGGGTAAATCTGGAAGTGGTTTAGTGGTGGCCTTGGGACAGTTGGGTTAATTATTTGGCTCAGCGAGCTTGGAGTCTCTTCCAACCCCAATGATTCCACATCACTGTTGTAACTCGTTTGGGAGCATAAATTCTATCGAGTGGGATCTGAACATTGCACAGAGCAAACCTGCACCAGATCAAGCCAGGGACATTGTGAATAGCAGCGTGAATCCACCCATGTAAACCCTTCTAACTAGCCAATACCTGCCGGCCTCTGCTGGAGGCACCAGGGTCCTGGCCACTGGAGATGGTAGGTATCCCCAGTGCCACACTCTCCTACCTCTACCAGGTGTGTGCAGTCTCCACCACCCCACTCTCCAACTTGCAGCCCTCAACTCTCAGCTCGATCTGGCAAAGGTGGATCTTCAAAGTGGTGCGTGGGAAGCAACAGAAAGGAATCGCTCGACCGCCGCTGCCGGTCCCTGTATCTCCCCATGCACCACTTCAAAGATGAACCTCGCGCTCTCTAGTGTCACTTGCGAAGTCCCCCTGCAAGATGTAAGGGGGACAGGTAAAATGACAGCAATGGCAATGAGCTCAATCTTCATTCCAGAGAAGTCAACAGCAGGGGAGTAAAGGTTCAGGGGGTTGCGCCCGGCTACTCACCAGATTGACACACACATTGATCAGAGACCTAAGGTGAGGCAGGAAGGATATGATTGGCTGCCTCTGAAGTGTCAAACAAACCCCTTCAATCAAATTGCTGGCAGGCTCCCACTCAACCTGGCGCCTGCAATACAACAGTAGGTGCCATTAGCCTCCTGCCTCCCACCAGATGCTCACAAACACGGCGACCCACACACAGTGATGCCCACAAGGGAGACGGCTGAGACAGCGACCATGGCCAAGATGAGCACAGAACGCGCCACAGAGGAGAAGGTTTCACGCACAGAGCCACAGAGGACACCGGGTGCGCGAGACGAGAAACAGAGCAGAGGGCTCTGCGCGAGCAACACGAACCGCCTCACAGTGGCAGTGGTGGATGAGCTGCTGCGCTGCCTGACACTTCCCTCCAATGGATGGTGAAGGAAAGGGACCCTCAGACAGCTGTTGGGCTGCATGGGGACAGGACTCAGTAGCAAGCCACATCCCTCCATCTCTTGCAGCTGGCAGATGTCCTCACTGAAGGGAGAAAACCTTACTCTGTAGTCTAGTCTGCTCTGCCAGAGTGATTCCCAGCCACAGCTGCCCTAAAACTAAGCTGAGCCCAGCAGCAGAATTGTCACGTCCTCACCCTGTGCAGGAGGGCTGGTTCTTTCCCTTCCAGCACCAAAGTCTCCAGGACTCTTTCGTCCCTGACACTTGGCTTCTTGAACCAAAACAGCTTTTAGGGCTTCTGACAGATGCCAAATGCAACCCTCCCTACTCATAAGCAGAAGCAGTGTCCAAGTGGTTCACACTCTTCATCTCAGGGCCTGGCTTTCCAGAGTAAGGATAACTAGCCTTATCCAACAGCTGGATGGGACAGCAAGACAAGACTTCACAACTTGTTTGCTCAAGATTTGACAACATTCTAGTCAAGCTCCTCTGCACTGCAGAGACATATGAGGGACCAAGAATTCACTCCGTACATTCTTATGCAGTCCAACATACATGTCATCTATGGCTCTTAGGGTCTGGCACCCAGCCCCATTTCTAAGAGACTTCTTTGTCCAATGGCAAACGGGTTTGCCGCATTTGTACTGGTGGCTTTGCTATCTCTGTCCCTTTGTGTATGGAAGAACAACTTCAGCCAGGCGTAGGTACAGGACAGACAAAGAACATGACAGGAACTTTCATTTACAACGTTCATCCAGCTTATACAATGAGGAAAGATCTCCAGGAACAGGAAGGCTCCTAAGCTGCCTTCAAGGCAGAACACAGTATGAGCAAGAGAAGGAAGAATGAGCAAGAAGCAGGCAAGACAAGGCAAAGAATGAGACTAACAGGAAGACGAAGCATCAACATTTCTGCCTCTAAATACTCTCCCTATGAAGGCAGGAGTTTCTCAAAGCAGACTGCTAGTCAAAGGAAAGCAACAGACAGTGAAACCAGAGAGATCATCTCCTCTAAGCTGAGTACGTATAACTGCTCCTGGAATCCAAGCTTTGGCATCTGAGTCCTAAACTCTGATGACTCCTTCTTACTCAGATCACTGAAAAATTCACAGGACTGGGAGATTGGTTGCCTACCCAGACTAGATCTGGGCTACTGGCAATGCTTCACATTGTCTCTCTCTTAAGAGCCCTGCACCACAATGCATCAGGCTCTCACTAGCCACAACTTCTCTTTATGAAGGCTACTTTCTCAGAGGCTACTGCAAAACTCCAGGCTACTCTTTGTCTGCACAAAGAAAGTAACACGAGTTCTCTCCTTAGTTCTTCTCTTGCCACCAGAAGACACCACAGAAACATCAACACCAAGGCACAGAGATAAGAACATCAGATAATTCTCCGCCACAGCTTAAGGCTCACTGCGACACGACGGGTGTAGAGCTAGGACATACCCACACTTCAAGGCTCGTGACATCAGAAAGGGACCCCCAGAGGCTTCCCACCGCACCCGCTCACCTCAGAGTAGGCATCTTGTGAATTTTATTGAACATACGATCCAATCTCTTTAAGATGAGGATAAGGGCTGGTCTCACCGCCTCGGCTGTCCAGTCAGTGATGGGCAGCATCTCCATAATGTAGCGCCGGAGCCCTCGGCTTTCCATCGTCTGCGTGTCATAAGGTGCCAGTTTCAGCAGGGAATGTGCGATTTCCGCCAACCTAAAAGTGGGGATGGATGAGAGGAAAATCAAACACAGTGTATATTTCTCCACATGGGCCAAGGAGCCAACAGATAAATCAACTGCAGCCTAGTAAAAAGCTACAAAAGTCAAACAGGAGGATTGGATTAGATCTTCTGAGGTCCCTTTCCAATCCCTGATGTTCTGTGATGCTGTTTAGACTCTCAGACCAGATCCCACAGTTCGTTAAGATTATTTTGCAGGAATTACCTCTTAAATGTACGTAGCCATGAATGGTGTAGATAAGCCACAGATTTACACAGTGAAAGACAGTGTACCTGAGCTGTTCGAAAGATCAGCCCATTGCAAAGGCCTGTGGAAGGCAGCCCTGACACCTTCTGTGTGTCAGTGAGTGGACTGGTGGAGCTTAGTGCTTGTTTGTCGCTGTCACTGCCTTAAGGGATCGCACTGTGCATTTCCCAGGCGTTACGTTTTAAGAATAATGTGCCACACCATGGCTTTGAGCAACATGGACTTGGTGGGATTATTCACTGCAGCTTTGTTTCTCCTAACACCTCGACAGACTGTTGCTATTGCTTCTTTAACCCTTCCAGATGGCCTCGCCGATGGTATTTTCTGTACTGACTGTGAAACACCATGGCAACACTTAACTTGCACCTGCAGTCTGAGAAAACACTACTGACATACTTGAATATTGGCAGTAGGCAAAGACAAGGACTGAAGTCCTGTGCGGTCAGATATCGGAATCACAAAACATTAGGGACTGGAAGGGACCTCGAAAGAACATCTAGCCCAATCCCCACATCACAGCAAGATCCCTGACATCCAATTGTACAGGAACACGTCCAGGTGGGTTTTAAACATCTCGAGAGAAGGAGACTCCACAACACCCCTAGGCAGCCCTTTCCATTGCTCTGTCACCCTCACCATGAAGAAGGTCCTTCTCATATTAATGTGGAACCTCCTGTGTTCCAGCTCACACCCATTCCCCTTGTCCTACCATTAGATGCCACTGAGCAGAGCCTGGCTCCATCCTCCTGACACCCACCCTTCACATATTTATAGACATTAACGGGATCACCCCTCAATCTCCTTTTTTACAAGCTAAAGAGATCCATCTTTCCTCATCAGGGAGATGCTCCACTTCCTTAATCGATTTTATGGCTCTGCCATGTATATCCAAACACACAACCAAACACAAACCACACACAAACCACCTGCCAGAGGAATTTGGGGGGGTTTATTAAACAGCTCCGAGGCTTTACCATTGAGTTCGAAGCCCGTATGCAAAAGGTGAAAGAGCTTTTAGGGGGTTTCCCTTGGTCCAGGGGCAGGATCAGAGCTGGTTCTGTGCACTGCTACCATCTGTCACCCCCTATTCTCCTTCAGGAGGTATTCCTGAGGAAAAGGTACAGCCCACAGGGAATCACTGTCAGCCAGAATGGCCTCGTGGGGTTCAGGGAGCAATACAAATCACTACTAATTGGTTCCGATTCGCTTCTGAGGCCAGTCCCAAACTGCTTGAGGTATCTTTGCTGTGTTTATTACTCTCCTGAGCGCGGTTCCGGTCAGGCCATTAAGATACGTGTGGGTGTTAAGCTGTTCTGCATTCCAAGGACAACCTTCAAGCACTGCTGTCTGTCTGTGGCCCCCCACCACAGCTAAGGAATATCCTAGAACCATCTCATGTCAATCCCAGTTTTCCTCCTGAAGAGCACCAGTCAGAACAAGGCTGGAGCTTGCTGGGAGAGTATCTGAGCAGCTGCCACCGAAACGCATCTTGGAATGCTTCCCAAGGGTACTGTGTGAGAGAGTTGTCCCTGAAAACACATGACACTGTCAGCAGCACACGGTAGCACCTGAGGAACATCCAAACCAAGCCCCACGTGCTTCAGACAGTGCCATCGGCTACCGTGTAAAATTTAGAGTTGAAAGAAGGAACCCTCTGAAACAAGGGGTGAAAAAGCAGAAAAAGCCTGTGGAATACCTCATGTGGGACTTCACATCCAGCAGCTCCAGAGAAGTCACGCGGGGCTCGCCAGCCAGATTCTGCAAAATCTTCAGCCTCGGACCACAGTGCTTGTAGAACTCTGTGCAGATATTCAGCAGGGACTCCCGCGGCCTCCTGAACTCCTCCCTCGCAATTCGCTCATCCAGCTCCTCTCGGGGAAGACCTTGGCCCTCCTCCAACAGGTGAAGGTTCTCCCTGGAGGATGTAAAATGAGAACAAGTAGGAATCACTGCATAAGGCAGCTGTGGAAGACTATTCACAAGGGCAGGGAACAACAGGACGAGGCTGCAAAGGGGGAGGTTTAGACTGGACAAGTGGAAAAAGTTCTTGAATCTGATGGTGGGGGATCCCTGGAACAGGCTGTCCATGGAGATGGTGGAGGCCTCATCCCTGGAGCCATTCAAGTTCAGGCTGGATGGGGCTCTGGGCAGTCTGGTCCAGGGAGAGATATCCCTGCTTACTGTAAGGGGTTGGACTAGATGACCTTCAGAAGTGCCATCCAGCCCAATACATTCTATGATTCTATGCAGCAGAACAGCAGGCAGCAGGAACAGATTAAAACACCTTGATTTTCTGATGGAGTTAGAAAAGAAGTTGCATCTGCGATAAAAGAAAAGGAACGGAGCAAAATTACACTCTGCAAAGTCCTGTTAAAAATATAAGTAGTTGCTATATGAACTACCCTTTGCTACCCTGTCCTCAAGGAACAAAAAAGGCTGCTGTTGCAGGTGGGACCCAGAGAGGCTGGAAGCTGCTGGAAAAAAGTTCATCACAGGTCAGGGAAGACTGAGTGAAGCTGTTACGGTACCTGATGAAGTGTAGCTTGGCTCCCTGTTCTGGGTACCTGGAGGAAGAGAAACAACATTACTGAGCGTTGGAACAGGCTGCCCAGGGAGTCTACTTCTCTGGAGATGTTCAAGACCTGTCTGGACACACTCCTATGCAACCTGTCTTGGTTTATCTGATCCTGCTCAAGCATGTGGTGTTTGGACATAACGACCCCTGCAGGTCCCTTCCAGCCCCTAATGATCTGTGTAACAGGGCTGTATCCAGCAGCTGCAGAGTGCCAAGACGACACAATGGCTATACACAGTGATCATGTCAAACAGCCAGCAGCAAGTGACTCATTCCTATCATTACTGCCCTTGCTCTGAGCTTGAGCAAACTGAGTGGTCCAGTAGCCTTGTCTCATTTCCAGCAGCCTACCTGGAATTGCCAGTATGGACAAGCAGCAGTCTTTCACTCTACCGGTACCATCTTTCCTTGTTTTCTTTCATGCAAAGTGGGGGCTTGGGAGTTTTGGTGTTGCTTTGGGTTGTTGTTAAGATGGACAAAAATACACCCTGTTGTTCTTCCCTTTCAAACTCTCACCCACTCCTTTGCTGTCGGTCACCTGGGCTATGGGCTGTTTTCCCTCACAGCACCTAGAGATGGGGGGGGGGGAGTACTCTGATCAAGGAGATAGCATCTGACTCAAAACACAAGACAGACAGACAAGCCTAAGGACTTACCTGGTGTTCACACCTGCTGACATGGTGTGGTTTGCTGTCGTGGTCCCCTTATGACCTTGGTCACACCGACTCATCTGTGGGGCTGTCATTGGCCTGACAAAAGGAAAGCAAAGGACACACTAGTGATGGAATCCAACGAGCGTGCTGAAATCCTGCTTGCTATCTGCTGAGAACTCTCACCCCTCGTCATCCCTTGAACACACGTCCAACCTCGACCATTACTCAAACTAAGCTGAACGCATCGTGTCCTCCTGTGCACTCCCTCTCCACACAGTGATGACCACATGTGTGATGAGACCCTCAAACCATGTGAGTTACCTGGTCAGAACTTCCACACTGTACAAGAGAGCCTGCAAGGAGGTGGCCAGGGCAGCCATAGCAGCAATCTCCTCGCGAGCTGCCGTCACGCTCTCTGCTTGAGAGGTTTGTCGCTTCAGTTTCTGCAGGTAGCACGGAACCAGAGCTTCCAAGACCATCAACATCTGGAGGCTGAAAAAAAATAATCAACACTTTGCCTGATTTATTCTGTTAACTCAGAATCACATCAGGTAGATGTTTAAAATTGTGACTCCCAGATCTCTCACTAGCTTTGTGATTTCACTGCTTCTCACTAGGACAAATAATCTTGGGCCAAAGAAATGCTCAGGGGGAAATCAGCTGATGAGTGAAGTAACAACAAAACCAACTAAACTCCTGAGTGTCATCCATATGCAGACCTTCACTTCCTCTTCCAAAGACTTTTCTTCTCTGGTTGCCCCTAACCTCTTCATTTCAGCAGCATATGTCCCCTCTCTCTATAGTCCTTTCCAGTCTTCTTCTATCCCTCCGATTCCCTCTCCACTGCTCCTCTGACAATAGAGCACCCAGTGCTGCTCCAAGCCCGACTTGGAGATGCAGCTGAGGTGTTGCTGCTCCATTCAGATCCATCTGGGAGAGGAAGCAGCAGACAGAGGTTTGGCCTCTCAGAGAAACTCAGAGCTTGGAACACATTTCTTCACCCTCTGCCCATCAGCCTTGCTTTTGTGGGCCCTAGACAGGTTTTACACCTTCTAAGAGGCTGCCTAAACCAAGCAAAGAAAGATGAGCACCTTCTGAATGACTCAGGAGCATAGGCCACCACTGTCACACACAGCTTGATGGCTTCACTGATTGAAAAGGTCAGGTCTTCATTGCCATAGCAGAAGTCTGAAGGAGTAAAGCAATATGAAGAGACAGGAAATAGTTTTACTTCTCAAACAAAAAAAAAACCAACAAGGAAATCAGCCCCTTCCACACTGGGGGCCATGTGGGCACCATACAAATTAAAGCTGGTTTTCTAATGATTCGGCAAAAAAGTTTCCAAAAGGCACTCATCTACAGTCTCACCAGAGGCTCTTTCAGACATGCCTTTGCACAACCATCCAAAGAAAACCCGCAGATTTAACGCAGATGTTTACTACAGGTCACCAAGAAGTGTCTTCTGTTTTCATACCATTTTGTATCATAACTCATGGTATCACCCCACAGCATCACGATATCCCAATGCTATATATCAAAGCTTTAACCCTAAGGCTAGATGGGGTCCGTCAAGATAAGTATTATTTAAGGGAAGCACAAATACATGAAATAACCTGAAGACACTGATAAAAATTCCCTTCCCTGAGCAGCAAAAAGAGACCACATTCTCAAACACTTTATAATTATCAACAGATACAGCGTCTGGGATACAGACAACCCTAAGGCTTCTGCTTTGTGACAAACCAACGTTCCTCCAACACTCAGCAGGTAGTGCTGAGTGTCTGACTGGCATCCATCAAGTGCCCCTGAGGAGGATGCTTTTGTTGCCTGCCCACACGGAGCAGAGGAGACGATGACAGCGATCTCATCACCATGATACGGTTTATGAGGCATCTTTGTTCTTCACCCACACAAGATAATCCTGAAATGCCAAGGCCTGGTCTCACAGCTGCAGGCTCAATGCAGAAGAAGGAGCTTTGGAATAAAAGATATTATGATTCCCCTCCTACAGAGAATCTCAAAAGGACAGTGGCAATAAAGCAGATCTTAAAAACCTCATGAGATGTAAAAAGAGAGATAACACTGTGTCCTGGGAGGAGAAAATGGCCTTGAACAAATCATGCTGCATCAAACACATGTCAAATCAATAAAGAACAACCCAGAATTACTGAATCACAGAATCATTAGGGACTGGAAGGGACCTCGAGAAATCATCTAGTCCAATCCCCCTGCCACAGCAGGACCACCTAGACCAAGTCACACAGGAACAGGTCCAGGTGGGTTTTAAATGTCTCCAGAGAAGGAGACTCCACAACCCCTCTGGGCAGCCTGTTCCAGGGCTCTGTCACCCTCACTGGGAAGAAGTCCTTTCTGATGTTTATATGGAATGAAGGGTGCTTTGCCATTACCTAATGACTTGAGAGGCTTTTCTGTTTTCACCAGCTCCAAGATGTCCAAAATGTCTGGAGTTTCTCCCTCCAAGGACTGCAGCAGGTCAAACAGGCACTGAGCCGACACTCCTTTGCTGCTTCCATTGCTTGTAGCATCCTGTTTCAGCAATAGACAGTGGTGGTTGGTTTTCTGAGGGTCGGCACCCCTTTACCTGCAGATGGGTGGGTGACCTTTTCTTTGACCAAGGGCCCACATGGAGTTGAAGATCTTACTGGGATCAAACAACAAACCTTGCCCAACTCAACAGATTGATGCTACAGTAGAGACACAGTGAGAACTCCAAGCAGCTTTGCTTCCCAGAAAGAGCAGAACTTGTCTGCCCATGAAGGAGAAAGACCTGCGTGTGGCCACAGCATGTGTGCAACTACAGCTGGTGGTCCTGCTTCAAAATCAAATCCTGTTATCTTGTTTTAACTCACTAAAGTGTTAAAAATTGTTGAAGAACTGTGCAGGACTATGTGATGTCCTCAGGGGAGTGACTAAGTACAGCTGAGCCTGAGGAAGGGCTCCTACTCACAGGGAACTCCAGGAGAGGGGCCACGCTGGCAAAGAGCTGCAGGACAAAAGGCTTGCGATGCAGGACGTAGAACTGGCGACACGCAAACTCAATCGCCTGGCGTAACTGGGGGTTGCTTTCGTAGTCGGCATACACCTGAGCAAAGGAGAGAGGACATGGAAGTCCTGGGCCAGCAGAAGCACTCTTACACTCCAGAATGGATGGACCACAGCCTCACCACTCCTGACAGGTTTGCCCAACTTATTTTGAGATAGAGACTTAACTCCCGTTCCCTGGCTATGAGCTTTAGGGACAAATGATCCGTAGAAAGGGGCAACCCTGTTGCCTTCTCGGGGCCCCCAGAATCTATGACCTCAGAGGACTGAGCAGTTGAAAGTTTCTCCACTACCCCTCAGAGCTACAATAAAGAGCTGCCCTGGTGGTGATGGCTGACCTGCAGCATACTGGGGAGGACCCACTGGTACCCGCTGAGGGAGAAGAGGTGGTTGAAGTGCACAGCAGTGTTGATGACGGTGGCAGCATACTGCCTTAGCAAGGCACTGTCCTCGGGGTGCAGGATCAGGGCACCGTTGAAGACGTTCAAGAACAGCATGATCTCATCGCCCCAGGGGAATTCGCTGGGCATGCCAAGGAACATCTCCTCCAGCAGCTTAATCCACAGGCTTTTCTGAAGAGTGTCCAGACCAAAGAGCTCTTTCCCAGCTACGGGGTAAAAAAAGGCAACAGCAATCCACTCTGTCCCCTACAGCCAGCCTTACAACATTCCCCAACCAACCAACCCACAACACAGACCAGCCTTCAGCCTTGAAAAATGTCACCCATCGCGTACTCGAGGGCTTGAGCAAGCCTTGACCTAGAGCAATACACATGAAGATGAGATGTTTGACCTCCAGAGCAAAGACTCTAAACTGAAGGCTGTTTCTATATCCCTGATGCAGAACTTACCCAAATCTTCACTGGGAGCTTTCTCAAAGCAAACAGCCAAGGACCCCAAGCCATCCTTTCTAGATGCAGTAATGCTACCGGACAGTGTGTTCCAGCTGTAGCTTCATGCCCATTTTTAATACGAACTATAACTTCATTGGCTCTAAAAAAAAGCAGCTTTCTGGAGATCTCTAACAGCCAAGCCCTTCCAGCTGTGTCTCTGTTTCCCTCAGAAAAGGTCTACCTAGCTGGTAAGCTTTCCATGACACTATAAACCAGTGTGTTTCTCCAGCAGCTGAAGCCTGCAATTTCTACAGGCAAACAAAGTGCCTCAGACAAACCATCTCGGCCCCATAAAGCCACCAGAGAAGTTTATCAAGAGGCCATACCTTGGGGATCGCTGAAGAGTGAGAACTCTGCATCAATGGCACTTCGGGGAAATGAAGGCAAGCGGAGGAGATCCTCCTGCAGCATAGACACGTGGGACTGCTTGTGGGCAGTAGGGATTTTCTGGGTCAGCGATATGAGGAACAACACCCGCCCCACCTCTTCCAGCTTGCGGGTGAACACCTGAGAGAAACAAGGCTCAGAATCAGGCTGAACAAGTTCTCAGCTTCCCCAGTCCTGCAGCTGCTGTGGCCTTGCTCTAAAGTGCATTCAGCTGCAAACCACTGCCTGATGGGTCAGCAGTAAAGACAGCAGCACTTCTCCAGGGCTTGGGCTCTATGGGGAGTTTCTACCATGCTGTTCTCTTTGCTGAAGCTGGGTGTTATCCACCAGCTTCTTGCATGACCACAGAGAACCTGGTAGATGCCTGATTTAAGCTGTACCTTAAAAAGATGTTGGCCTTTAAGTGCTCTGAATAGAAAAATATGTGATGTAAAGTAATGTTGGGACAAAGCTAGAGAAGCCAGTTTAGTCTTTTGGGGTCACGTAGCGCTTGTCAAACTCATCTGTTTGATACGTGGGACACATCCAGGACAAGGAAGACCAAAATTATGCCAAGAAATTTCAGATTTTGAGGGACATTCTACAGACAGGTGCAGCCCACAAAGGATTTCCCTATTGTAACCGATATATGAGTCAGGATTAACAACAGCCTCCATCATTTTAAAGGAATCACAGAACATTGGGGATTGGAAGAGACCTCAAAAGATCATCTAGTCCAATCCCCCTGCCAGAGAAGACCACCTAGACCAAGTTGCACAGGAACATGTCCCGGCAGGTTTTAAATGTCTCCAGAAGAGGTGGCTCCACAACCCCCCTGGGCAGCCGGTTCCTTCTAGGCAAAGGTTTTTGGATTAGGTAAAGTACCTGCTTCTGAATGAGCTCTTGACCCTTTTCTGGATGCATCTGCACCAGGTTGAGCTGGGGAGAAACAGATCTCCGGAAAGGATAAATGTCACGAACGTAGGTCTGCGAGGAAGGGAAAGCAGATGAGCCTAAACAAACATAATTGCTACAGCATCACTCAACAGAGCTGAATAAAAAGCTCTGAAGCCCTTGCTGAAACCTTTTATGGGCTGCTTGTTCTCCTTTAGATACCCCTGCTGTTTGAAAAGGGACCAGGTCACTGGACCTGACCTTCGCCTTACCTTATTGTAATGAATAAGGTTCCACCGCTTATCCATTAGGAAGTAATGAGAAGACTGTGTTTCAGGGATGTTGAAAAACTCCAAACACTCCTAAAAAGGAAGAAAAGAAGCCCCAAGCAGTTACTTTTTATGGATTCATCAAGCTTTAATTACAGGTGATGTACAGAGACACAAAGTCCTGATGCTTCAAAGAACAGAGGGATGGGATTCACATCAAAATTTAATAGAGTTGGGCAAACTGAAGGTTTTTACAAATCTCTTTCCCACGTAGCTCAGGAAATCTTTGGCAGTGGGTGGGAACCAACCCCACATCTTCTAGATCCTGAGATACCATTGGGGCTCCTGAGCAATCAGTTCCATACTGACCTTGATCTGGGTCTGTTTAGGCTTTAAACTAACTCAGAATCACAGAACATTAGGGATTGGAAGGGATCTCGAAAGATCATCTAGTCCACTCCCCCTACCAGAGCAGGATCACTTAGACCAAATCACACAGGACCACATCCAGGCAGGTTTTCAATGTCTCCAGAGTTCCAATGCTCTATCACCCTCACCATGAAGAAGTTCCTTCTCACATTGATGTGGAACCTCCTATGTTCCAGCTCACACCCATTGCCCCTTGTCCTATCAGTAGATGACATTGAGAAGAGCCTGGCTCCATCTGCCTGACATCCACCCTTCACATATTTATCAACATGCATGGAGTCACCCCTCAGTCTCCTTTTCTCCAAGCTAAGGAGACCCAGCTTTGTTGATCCTTCCAATCCCTAATGTTCTGTGAATTTGTGAATCAACACGATTAAGCGATGTCTACATTTAGCCAAAGGACAGTGTAGAGAAAATACCCAGCAAGATGCAAGTGCATCTGTGGGTTTGGGCTGTCTGTAAGGTCAGAGCACTTCTATCACCCTTTATCATCCATTCACAATGGATCCTGTTTCTTTGCAGCCAAGTTTGCCTCACAGGGAGGCAGAAATGCCTGTCAGCAAAACTTCCCTCCCCAGCACTGAAAAGGGATGCTCAGGCTGAACATCTTGCTGGCCATACAGGTATGGCAGTGAAATGGACTACTGGGCAGTTACTCCAGTTCAAAAAGTCGCTCCTACCTTCAGAAGAGCCTCAAACTGTGTGTCTTCATGGACTGGTAACTGAGTTGGGATGTCACACTCGTTCTGCCCATGCACCACAAGGGTTTTGGTGCCTAAAAGAAAAACAGTTGTGTCCTCCCTGGCATCTCTAACTCAATTTCAAAGGGGTGCCCATGGGGGAAAAGTGATAGTTCAACCTCGTTCCTCTGCAGACAAAAATCAAACCACCCTGCCATCCTCTCACAGCCCAGCTGGCACAAAGACAGCTCTGCTTCACTGTCTGACAGCTTCTCTTGGAGCTCTTCAAGTGCTGTTCTGAATCCCAGAGAATTAGAACTGGAATTTACTGACTGAATCCTCAGCTCAAGGAAAATTGACTCAGGATATTCGCCATCTGTCCTTTTCTGATCCAGTTTTGGTGGAGTCGGTCACGAGCCTGGAAACAAAGGAGACTTAGAGACTCCTTGCTCATACCTGGCATCGAGGCAGTCACCAGCAGCTTCACTTCACATTGCTCCTTCTTCATAGTCTGCTTGAGATCCTTGAAGAAGAGCCCTTCCACGTATCCCACTACTTCCCAAAGGAAGGTGAGGGTAGCAGAAATGGCATCCATGCCCCACTCACAGGGGGTGCGCACAAAATACATGATCAGTCCTACCTGCAGGTCATAAAAACAAGGAATATCAGCTCATAGACACCCACCTAGTAAAAAGGCAAAGGCTTCGTTTCCTCTCCCTAGCATCATTGAAAGGCTGGTGTAAACCCGATGACTTGCACCCACAGCCAAAATCAGGCAGGAAAAGCTCAGAGCTTTTATTTCTTTGCAAGTCCTGGCATTAACTTTTTAGGAGATGGGCAGGCAGAGGTGAGATTCTGGGCTGCACAGATGGGCCCACAGGCTACTCACCAAGTAGTTAAAGAGAATGTGAGACGTCTGAGCAGGGAAGTCTCCAATGTTCAACAAAAGCTTCCTTAACATGTACATCAGCTCATCCTGGAAGAAGAGTAAAAACTTGCTTTCCATTAGGAAATGTCACAGAATCATTCAGGTTGGAAAACACCCATTGAGTTCCAACCATCAATTCTACTCTACAAAATTCATCTGTAAACCAGATCCCCCAACACCACAGGTCTAAATGACCTTTAAACACCTCCAGAGATGGTGACTCAACCCCTTCTCTGGGCAGCCTGTTCCTATGTCTGACTATACTCTTTATGGTGAGAAGGGGGTGCAGGACAGAGAGCAGAGAAGACAAGATAGACTGTGAATGGTCTTCTCCAGGGGTGCCCTCAGAGTGATTCCACTTGTGGTTGTGCTCTCCTTCTCTAAGCAAGACCATGTTTGCCTGGCCATGTTCCTGTGTGACTTGGTCTACGTGGTCCTGCTGTGGCAGGGGGATTGGACTGGATGATCTTCTGAGGTCCCTTCCAATCCCTATTGCTCTGTGATTCTGTGAAGAGTTTACCTGCCGGTTGCTGATCGTGAGCTTCTCTAGGAAATGGCGCAGGACTGTCGAGGGGTCTTCAATCAAGCAGTTCCACAGGACCTGCTGAGCTACAGCGCTCACTGCAAAAAAGAGAAATAAGGTCAGAACCATCTGCCTTGGAACTGCCTCGAGCAAATACAAAGTTGTGCTACACCTCTCTTGCACTTGTTTATGGCATTCAATGTTAGCCACTGTGTTCTGAGCCCCGACAGCTTCTATCACCCTCGAGCAAGAACCCCGTGAAGTGAAATCTAGGCGAGTACCAGCTACTCCATCCTCCCGGACTTCTCCGTCTTCCATCAGATGGACAATGGGGAGCACAGCTGCACAGATGCACGCTGGAAACACGGCTTGGGGTGGCTGTGGCACGTGGTGATTTGGAGTGTGCTCTGTGGTGTGCTCTTCATCTGCAACAGCAGGGAGAGCAGGTGGTGTTAGAGAAGAAGCTGTAGTATTACCCACACAGGTTAGATGAACATTTATGTTTGGTGTGGTGCAAGAACAACAGGCTGGCTGATTGCTCTGTCCTAGCTCCAAGAAAGCCTCTTCCAAGCTCAGTGATTCTATGAATAACACAGGGCAGTAATTTATTATCAAGTGGTTCATGTTGGGGAGCATCTTCAGCAAAACAAACATGCCACCAGGTTTATGGATGAACAGGAACAGCTTCAGGTGAATCACATCTCATGACAATCTACCCCAAAGTGAAGCCAAGTCACCTTCAGCACTGACTGCTGACCGCACTGACCAGACGGAGCCCCGGCGGAAAGAATAGTTCCTATGAGAAGTACTGGAGGTGCAAGAAGGACTCACAGAGAGCCGGCGGGAGGTCAGGTTGGCAACTTCTTCTACTGACAAAGAGAACAGGAAATGTCAATCCAGATCCAACTGACAGAGATTTTCCAAAGGAAATTCAGATGTGAACATCATTAATAGCACATGCCTCAGGATGTCTTCCACAAAATCTTTGTCCCCAGCCTAAATCCTCACCCATCATGTCATCACGTAACTCTGGCTGGCTGGAAGTTTGATACTGCACTGCTGGTGGCCCTCCACTAGCGTGGGTAAAATAGTTCAGCCTAACCTAAGCTGCGTGTCTTAACACAGATACTGCCAGAGAGTTATCTGGGGGAAGCCTTTAATCATTAAAGTCAGGAAAGACAAACTTCATCCCGAGAGTGGCAGGTTCTCCTTGTGATAAATCCTGCAAGATGTGAGGAGCTTTAAGCTGTTAAATGCTGACAGATTCCACTGAACCAGGGGCACTGGAACAAGGGGCTTCAGGTCATGCAGTGAACACTTGACACACCCAGGGTTCTCTGGGTTACTCCACTAGGCATTAATTACACAAATGCAAGCCTAACTATCAGTATTGCTAGACACAATGCAGTTGCTAGCCCTGGAGCACACCTTCCTCTTCCTGCTCAGAGCTCGGTGTGCAGGTTGGCTCGTAGCAGGCCTCCTGAGTAATGGGGATGGCTGTGATGAGACTGGCTTCCCGGCCCAGGCGCTTCTTCTCTTCCTCCTGCTGCAGGTTCTTCAGGATGTGTTCTGCTCGCTGGTGGGACCGTGACACAGCTCTGGCTGAAAATGACTTCTGTCAGAAAGGGAAGACAGGAAACACAGCACAAAGCTATTAGTTAGGAGGCATTTTCTGCCAAAGACCTGATGACACTCAGCAACTGAGCTTCCAAATAGAAATCAGACTAGTGCCAGCTGAACAGACATTCACCAGGAGATTCCCAGGAGTCTCAATAAGCCTTGGAGCACACTTGTCCCAAGAGACACCACAGGAACCAGTGTGAAAAATGGCCTGTCAGACAGTTCAAGTGAAATTATCTCCTGCTGGAGAGAGAACAGCTGTATACACAGAATCAAAGAACATTAGGGATTGGAAGGGACATCGAAAGATCATCCAGTCCAAGCCCCCTGCCACAGCAGGATCACCTAGACCAAGTCACACAGGAACATACCCAGGCATGGTTTAAATGTCTCCAGAGAAGGAGACTCCACAGCACCCCTGGGCAGCCCCTATCAATGCTCTGTCACCCTCACCAGGAAGAAGTTCCTTCTCAGATTTATATGGAACCTCCTCTGTTCCAGCTCACACCCACTCTCCCTTGTCCTATCACTAGATGCCACTGAGCAGAGCCTGGCTCCATCCTCCTGACACCCACCCTTCACATCTTTATAGACATTAATGAGGTCATCATCCCTCAGGAACAAACAGAAAGGCCTTATGCCCATGTAGAGAATTCCAGGTGCCCTAAACAGATCAGGTACTAGACTTTTTACTGCTAAAGATGAGAAAACTCAGAGTAACTCCACAAGTTCTGTCTTATCTCCCCTCAGTCTTGCTACAGAGAAAACCCTGTGCCTCCTCTCACACCATCTCCTTACCGATTGGTCTTCATTGATAGGATCTTGCACACTCCCACTGCACTGCGGGACCCACGGCGGGTCAAACATTGGCACAGACGGCATCCCCAGCACAGGAGAAGGCAGAGTGAAGTTGATACTTGGAGGAGGGATCTAAACAAAACCACAGTCAATGTTTTGTTACAGCACATCATTATTAATGTCAGTCCTGTTAATTAAACATGAGCACAAGTCAAAAAGACTTCAGGCAGCTCCATGACACACATTTCTTTCTTGCTCTGATGATTTTCCTGCCTTGTGTCCCCATCATCCTCTCTCCATCTGCCCATCTCCATCCCCACGGGTGTACCCTATTACCTTAAAGATCTGCTGCGCTCCTTCTTCCATCCTGGGCCAGACTTGGTACCTAAACCTCCAGAGCGTGTGGAATTTGAGGATGGCGTTGAGTCTCTGCACCGTCTCGGGGTGATGGAACTCCGACATCAGCATGTCCGAAACGGCCTCTGGCACTTTAACAGCACACAGCAGGAACATGGCAGCTGCAGGGAGAGAACGTGGGATCCTCTGCTCTCCTTAATATTGGTTTTATTTGCAGAGAAAAACTGCAGCTGTACAAACTGCCCACCCAAAAGACATGTAAAAAATGAGATCACAGAGAGTGCTGGGTCAGAAAGGACCTCAGAGACCAGCCAGTCCCAAACCCCTGCCATGGGCAGTGACACCTCTCACCAGACTAGGTTGTCCATAGCCCCATCTAACATTTCCAGGGATGGAGCAGTCATAATCTCCCTCAGTAACCTGTTCCAGGGCCTTCGCACCCTCACAGGGAGGAATTTCTTCCTCAGATCACAATCAGAATCACAGAACATTAGGGATTGGAAGGGATCTGGAGAGATCATCCAGTCCAATCTTCTGCCACAGCAGGATCACCTAGACCAAGTCGCACAGGAACATGTCATCCAGGTGGGTCTTAAACGTCTCCAGAGGAGACTCCACAACCCCCCTGGGCAGCCCCTTCCTCACTGGGAAGAAGTTCTTTCTCATATTTATATCAAACCTCCTATGTTCCAGCTCACACCCATTGCGCCTTCTCCTATCACTAGGTGTCCCTGAGCAGAGCCTGGCTCCATCCTTCTGACAGCCACCCTTCACGTATTTATAGACATTAATGAAGTCACCCCTCAGTCTCCTCCAAACTAAGAGACCCAGCTCCTTCAGCCTTTTCTCTTAAGGGAGGAAAGGGAAAGTTCTCCACTTCCTTCACCATTCTCGCTGCTCTACGCTGGAGTCCCTCCAGCAGTTCCGCGTCCTTCTTGAACTGAGGGGCCCAGAACTGGACACAATACTCCAGATGTGGTCTCACTGGGGCAGAGTAGAGGGGCAGAAGAACCTCTCTCGTCTCAATCTGTTAACCACCCTCCTTCTGATCCACCCCATGATGCTGTTGGCCTTCTTGGCCACAAGAACACATTTGCTGGAAATTTCTCTGGGAAAACACATAGGACTGTTTTCCAAGAGAAAACAGTTGCTATGAATTGTGAAATGAGATCAGATGACAGTAGAAACCAGCACAGTAGCAGCTGGGCTGTCCCCCAGCTACTGTTTTCGTGGAGTAGGTTTGAATATAAACATTGCAAGAATCCAGACAGTTAATTCAGTTTGGTGTCTGAGGGGCACCAAGGAGGAAACAAAAGCTTCAGATCTATAGGACTTTCCTGTTTCACCAGCTCAGAGAACTTCCTACTCTTTGGTCTCTTCAATGTCAAGTCTCAGTAGGACTGAGGATGAGCTCATGAAACAGGCTTCCAGCCTTGGGAAAGGCCAGCAGATGGTGCTGGTGCACACTGCTAACACAGGCGACACTCTTCTCCAGCTTATTAACGGCTACACTAAGAGTCTTCAGGTTTGACCTTGAATGTAATTGATGTTTGGGCTGAAATCAGTTTGAAAAAAGCTACTACAGATCCTCAGATGGATTTTAATCCTCCCTTCAGGAAGGCAAGAAAGATGTTAGGAGGATGGGAGCCAGGCTCTTTTCAATGTCATCTACTGATAGGACAAGGGGCAATGGGTGTGAGCTGGAACAGAGGAGGTTCCACATCAATATGAGAAGGAACTTCTTCCCAGTGAGAGTGACAGGTATTGGAACAGGCTGCCCAAGGGGGTTGTGGGGTCTCCTTCTCTGGAGACATTTAAAACTCATCTGGACGTGTTCCTGTGTGACTTGGTCTAGGTGATCCTGCTGTGGCAGGGGGATTGGACTGGATGATCTTTCAAGGTCTCTTCCAATCCCCAATGTTGTGTGATATAATCTTGCAAGGACATAATCTCACAGGTTTTAGTAATACATTTCAACCTGCCTAGAGCTTCCTTTTCCAGAGTAACACTCTCACAGGTATGTGATGTTCTAATCTTCTTTTGCCTTAAAGCTGCTTCTAAACCATGTGCCACCAGTAAACATCAAGTTCCTCAAGCGGAAAAGGACTATTTGGTAAAATGCCATACCTGAGGTTACTCACTGAGCAACAAGGATTTGCCTTGCAGCACCAGGGAGGAGCTATGACAGCTCCACTTGTCCCCCCTCTCATCCATCAACTGGCACTAACAACTGTCATGATCACAGAATCACAGAACATTAGGGATTTGGAGGGACCTTGTAAGATCGTCTAGTCCAGTCCCCCACCACAGCAGGATCACCTAGACCCAGTCGCACAGGGTACAACGTACAATATACTCCAGCACAACCTGGGCACAGGAAGTTACTGCATTTTCCTCTGAGACACAGCTAAATGCAAAGAACTTGGATGCTCTCCAACCATCACCCACAGCCAGGGGTTGAACAGTTACCTTCCCAACCCTTCTGACCACCTCTTTTGTGCAAAGAAACACATGAAGGTCTATGAAAACCAAGAGCTTCCCAAGAAACCCTGGCTGGCATTCAGACTCCTGCACCACAAAGGTGTCCTGCAAGGCCCTGTGACCTCCAGGGCAGCAGGGTAGCCCCACCAAGCGTTTCTGTCTGTTCACCTGCTGCTCCAGCCATGTGCTCGTCCACACTGAGCAGGAGCTCCCAGGCTGCTGGCTGGATGTCCCCGTACATCTCTTCCGTGAGGATGGGAGCCGCCTTGATTAGCAGTGACAAAGGTGCAGGGGAGAGGCTCATCACCTGCAAAGACCCAAGCCAGGGCTTTTACCAGAGTGCTGTTAACACACCCTATCCCAGAATCACAGAATGTTAGGGGGCTGCAAGGGACCTCAAGAGATCATCTGGTCCAGCCCCTGAATACCCCAATCACCCACTGATGACCTCTAGTTTTAATCATGTGAAGGCTGCATCCCTCCTGCACTGAAGGAGGATCCCGCTCCTGCGACCAAACCACTGCCAAAGAGGACAAAAGGAAACCCAAACTCTCCCCAGAGTGGTGCATGGTGACACAGACTCCTGAAAACCTCACAAACAGCTGAGAACAGGCCTGTGAAGAGCCTGATGGAACAAGAGCAAAGACAAGTACTGCTTTTATTTAAACACCGCTTGTACTTAAATACTCTGTGGGGAGTGGGTCCTTTTCAAATAATCACACAAAATCACTTGGTTTCTACCTTAAAAGCAGAGCTAAAGAACCTTCTTCCCATTAGCTCCATGCTGGAGCCAATCACAGAATCATTGAGGCTGAAAAAGACCTCCAAGATCATCCCACCCAGCCCATGACCTAACATCACCACATCAGCCAGACCAGGGCACTAAGGGCCACAGCCAGGCTGTCCTTCAACACCTCCAGGGATGGTGACTCCACCACAGCCCTGGGCAGTCCATTCCAATCTTTTTCTCCATTTCTTATAGGATTCTTCAACAGGGTTATCTTCAGAAGCTTAAGTTTATCATTCCCCAGCTGGGAAAACACAGGCACATCCAAGCTGATGGGCAGGAACTGTCCTCTATCACATAGGCTTGGAGATGCAGAGGTATTTCCTTTCTCTTTGCAGCCCAACCCCATCTCCATGGATCAGCCTCCCTAACCAGTGCATGGCCAGTACCTGGTGCCTGATGTACTTTAGCATCCCTGAGTCCTTCTTCCCTTCCAAGTTGGTATCAGTCACTCTCTTTTTCAGAGATGGGGTTCTCAAGCAGGACTTGTCTGAGCACTGGGAGGAAAAAGCAAAAGAAAGAAGTTCACGTTTAGGCTGCCCAAAATGACCCAGCAATGCCCTGTGTTCTTTTGCTGACTCCAGGGGGACCTCACAGCAACTTTGCAGTCCTCAGAAAGGGGCTGTCAGAAGGCTGGAGAAGACTATTCACAAGGGTAGGAAACGACAGGACAAGGGGTCATGGTTTGAAGCTGGAAAAGGGGATTTATACTGGACATGAGGAAAATGCTCTTGAATCTGAGGGTGGAGGATCCCTGGAACAGGATGTCCAGAGAGGAGGTGGAGGCCCCATCCCTGGAGCCATTCAAGGGCAGAATGGATGGGGCTCTGGGCAATCTGGTCTGGTGAGCGATGGCCCTGCTTGGTGTAGGGCGTTGGACATTGAGGTCCCTTCCCACTCATTACACTCTACGATTCTGTGATTCCTGACCAGCTGCTCAGCTCAAGCTTTTATTCAGCTGAGGAAATGTTTGTCTTTCTTCCTAAAAATCCAAGTGCTGTCTAGTCCGTTGTGCCAGAGTGACTATATGGGGGTTATGGTTTCCAGGAAAGCAGAAATGCTGCTGTTGCATCTGCTCTGTGCTTTCCTCCATACAGACATCCTTCGACTTCCTGACTCAACAGGGAACAATCTTTCAGCTGATTAAGAGACATTGTAATCACAGAATCACAGAACATTAGGAGATTGGAAGGGACCTCCAAAGATCATCTAGTCCAATCCCCTGACACAGCAAGATCCCCCAGACCAAGTCACACAGGAACATGTCCAGGTGGGTTTTAAACTTCTCCAGAAAAGGAGACTCCACAACCTCCCTGGGCAGGCCCCACCAGTGCTCTGTCACCATCACTGTGAAGAAGTTTTTCCCGACATGTGTATGGAACCTCCTATGTTTCAGCTCACACCCACTGCCCCTCGTCCTATCAGTAGATTACGTTGAGCAGAGCCTGGCTCCATCCTCCTAACACCCACCGTTCACATATTTATCAACATTAATGTGGTCACCCCTCAGTCTCCTTTTCTCCAAGCTCAAGAGTCCCAGCTCCCTCAAGCCTTTCCTCACCAAAGGGAGACGTCCTACTCACTTCATCACGCTCAATTACTTCACAGGGTTCTAACAGCATGACTGTGTTTAAGAAGGGCTGTGTTCATCTTGTCATGAAAGAACGCTCTGAGTACATCATCTGATCCTTGAGGGTAACGATCACCAGCCTGGACAACATCCCCCCTCCCAAACATTCTGCTTCTTCCATCTACTCACTTCCTTCTGTTTTTTGCCTCTTGCCACACTGTTCAATGTGGTGTTTTCTCTGAGACAGTCCACTGTGTCCCCGTAGAGGAGTTTGATGGCCCGGACGAGGCGTGCGCAGGACCGGCTGTGGTGGAGGTAGCAGTGGGGGTGACAGTAGTCAATGTGGGTACATATGAAACTCTGCTGGTTGCACAACAGGATCATAACCTTGGCAAGAACCACAAAGAAGAGAAGAGTTACCTCTCTGCTGGAGCCACGTGTGTTGGGCTGGCGGCAAGATTAAGGCTCACGATGAGCTACTCAATCATCATTCCAGCTGCAAAAGCCACTGGGTTCAGGGGTTAGTGTCCTTCAAGGACTGCTGCACCAGTCGTTCTGCATGCGTTTCACTCACTGAGCCTGAGCTCCCGCAGCCCCATCCAGCTGTGTATGTGCTGTGTATGTCAGATCCTGTTCTTTGCCTGCCTCTTCTCACCTCATGTTACTTTGGAGTCAATCAGGAATGACTCAAGCTGCTCGTATTGCATCAAGGTGCACGTGGTGGACATCTGCTCAGCATCGTCTAGCCTCTACCCAGCCTCTGCTCCACTGTTACACCTTGTAGCTTCAGTACGCTGACATGGAGTGGAGTCATCACAGAAACGCAGAATTATGGCTGGAAAGGACCTCCAGGATCATCAAGTCCAGCCCTCATCCCAACATCTCCCTAACCCCTAGACTATGACCTGAAGTGCTCCAGCTACTCTGTTTTTAAACACCTCCGAGAAGAGACCAGCACCAGCCTCGCTACAACCTCCTTTTAGCTACCTGTAGAGCTAAAGGGGCCTTAAAGATCATCAAGTTCCAACCTCCCTGCAGGCCAGGGACACCTCCCACCAGATCAGGCTGCTGAGAGCCCATCCTCACACCAAGGTGGAACCTCCTGTTCTACACGGAGGTTCTGTCATGCCCCGCACTGTAATACAGTCAGGTGAAGAAAATACTGCTCTGCGCAGAGAAGCCAGAAGAACCAGTGATCCTTTGGAGTGGTTTGCCCATCAAGCAAAGCAGGATTTCATCTGTAGCTGTAGTGACCATCCACCCACACCTTCTATCCAACAAGCAAACTGAGAAGGTTCTCGTGCAATAACGGTACTTGCGTGCCATTAACTGGAACAGATGATTTTTCAGCCCACATAGGAGAGAGGAAGAGTTGATCACACGTGAAATGAGAGAAGCATCTCAAGTTCCTTTCAGTTTATACCTCATATTCATGAGCCCATGCATTCTCCCGCACTGAGCACAGGCACCATGATTTATCCTTAGCTGCTGGCTGGGGAGAAGCATTTACCCTCTACCAAGTCATCACCTAGTGCACTCATGTCTAACCCCTCAGGTTAGGACCCTGGAATTTCCAATGAGGATAACCACAACCAAGAAAACTAGAGCACTGACATGGACACACGGTAGCCCAGTAGCTACTACTGAACTAGTGGCTTGGAAGCTGTGATGTTCAAAGTCCCCATAAGATGCTTATTTGACCTCCTGGCCGTCACTAATGGAGACAAACTCACATACACTGTGTGAAAAGGGGCCGAAAAAAGTGCCTAGGAGAAATCTTCTGGTAGCCGGTGAGCACAGAACCTCCAGCTCATGCAGGTGCTGCAATGCCATTTAGCACAAGTCAGGAACCATCTCACACTGTAGCCCATTTTGTTGCTTGTCCTGCACTCCCTGCTACCAGTCATGCTGGAGACAAGCTCCTGAGCTAACGGATTCTTCAGCTGAGGTACCACAACTGACTCCGCAAGCCTAGAGAGCAAGAGTCCCACTTCCCTTACTAACAAAATACAGCAAAGACAAAACCTTTCTGGTTTAGGAATGGCAAATGGACAATTTCCAAAGGCAGCAGCTTACTTACACGCGAGATCCTTGATGCTACATGGAGAAAGCAGAGACTGTGAGCTGGTTACTGCCAGCACAAAGGCTTTTCCCGTTCCCAAGGGCATCCTTGAGAGAGTTACCAGCCATTTGTACTTACATGCAGCCAGGACATGTTGCGGTGATAGTTCTCCTCTGTGCCTGTGTTGCTCAGCACCTCGGGCTCGATGCTGGGTTCGCTGGCACTCCAAGGGCTCCCTTCTTCAAAAGAAAAATACCCAAAAGACAGTTGTTTTGACTGCTCCCTATGGGCTTTAACACTAGGGACAACACTTGTAAGCCAGGCCAGCCTTGTGGGAACAGACCAGAGAACGCAGAATGTGCCACGCTGGAAAGGCTGTTTGGACACCCCTCCCAATCCTTGGATCGTGCTGGTTTGATGGTTACAAGAGCCACTTAGCTCACCAGCAGCAAACACTGCTCCCTCCCCACCTTTTTCTTTAACAAAGGGGAGGAAGGTAAATTGAAGCCATCAGAAACAAATTCTCTGCACCATTCCAGATGCTGCAAAATGGTTGGTTTAGTGACCTGCATTGACTGGGCTCTGCAGTGAAAAATATCAACAAAAGTCCAACCAAGAGAGGCATCCAACTGGAAATGCCAATGGGCAAACTCACTGCTCATTGCCCACAGAAACTGCTGAAGTCATGGGGTTTAAAGGGGAAAAAAACCCTGATTCTAGCACTCTACTTCTGAAGAACTCAGGTGAGGGAAGGATTCTCTAGGAACTGCGCTGACCCCTGTGATCCCTCTGGCCATTCTATGTTCTACAGGCCTCCTCTAAACCTGGCATCAACGCTGTTGCGAGATGGCTGGGAATCAAAGCCGGCTCATCTTCTCTCTCTCTCCTCTGTAAGGGACCTGTGGCTTGCCAAAGTTTATGGGGTGGTCAATCCTACTCTCCACGCTCACGACCGTTTCGTTGCAGAGGCTATTTCGGCTCCCAACCATGAGCGTGAGTGAACACCCCTAGGTAGGATTTGGTTGGATAAACCTACAGTGATGAGGTAGGATAAACCTATGGCAATTCACCTGCTGAGGACTAAGGAAGGCACCTGGCAACTGGATCAGTAGACGGATATGCCGATACATAGAAGCACCATATATAGCACGGCATGTTCTACGTATAGGAATATATGTCACATGTCCTGCAACATGCCCAGCACATACCCTGCTAGAAGATGAAGTGCATGCCTGTACACATAGATAGATATACACACATATCCTCTGTTCCTAGGGCCAACAAAATGTTATGTATGAACATGAGCTCTTGGAGCCATCGCAGCGAATGATTTAGCGGGGTGCGTATATGCCGATAAACACGTGAACACGTGTGCCCCTAAAGACAGCATGGGCTTGGTTGGAGGCACCAGCATTCCAGGAGTTCATGCTCTGACACGATGCTCTCGATTGACAAGCTGCACTCAGGATCTGGCCCATGTTCCGTTCTGGCAGTCCCTAAAGAGGACTCCGGGTTGTTCCTACCTCCTGCTGGGATCGAGGTGGGGGGGTCTCTTGGCATGCCTAGCTCTGCTGCAATCCCATCAAGAGTTTAGGGCCTGCCTATTGTCCCCTCCCTTTCCACCCGCTTGTCTAAGTTACCTATATCAGTGACAGTGTCCCTGCTGTGGGACAGCTGCAGCTCCTCATTCTCAGACTCTGAGTCCTGCCGTGATAACTTGGTGCTCTTTAGGCTGCCGGCCCGGCGGATGCTGGAAAGGGAACCCCCCTTCTTCACCCGGAAACTGCGGGTTCCTTTAATCTGGAGCAAGCGGGAGCCTCCTATCCTGATCTTCCTGCTGGGAACTGTATTAAAAGAATAAGAGAGGGACTTTTTTCCCCTTAATTTTTCCCCATTTGAAAAAGAAAGATGTGCTGGCCCTCCCCTCCCTCCCAACCCACTGCTGCTGCCAGCCTGTTTCGCAGCATCTCCTCTTCTACCCAGGAACATGGGGCCAGAGGCTTCCTCCAAAGCCACCGCCAATGCAGCTCTGTCAACCGGGCAGTAAAGATGCTTCTATGGAAAAGCTCTCAGCACCTCCTTCCCTGAAGACCTGGCACACCACGTTGAGCCTTGTCTGCCTTGGTAATTAGCCTTCGTTCGACCACCAGCAAGCAGATCTCCTGCTTCAACAGAAACCCAAGGCACAGTCAAGGAAAAGCTACGATTCGCACCAGTTGGACCCAACTCCTGCCTGGAAGCAGGATCTGCCCAGTGGGTGGAAAGGGCAGTTTTCTTTGCCAGCCCCCAGGGTTTATGTTAGTGCAGAATCACCCCTTGCTAGGGATGGGTGGCTGAATCCCAAGCGTGAACGAGGCACCGCAGACCAAGCCCCTTGTGCTGTGGGCCTGGTGTCTGTGAGAGCTCCCTGAGCTCTGCAGTGGGATCAATCAATATTGATAGAGTGGGTGAGACTGCAGCAGAGTAGTCTGCTTCATGAGGTCAGCACGCAAGGCTGGTTGGAAGCGAGATCGGCATAAATCCATGTCTCTGCATGTTACTCTTCATCACCAGAATGCTTTAGAGGAGACGTGAGCACGCGGATCCTCTCCTTCAGACAAATCACCAGCCCTCAGGCACTAACAACATCCACCGACACTCTGCAGGTTTGATGAGCAGAACAGACATGAAATGGTTCAATGCTCAAAGCACCAGCTGTTTGCACGTTCATTCTCCTCTCAGGTCAAAGGCGGGACACATGGTGCCACATCAGTCCAAATGTTGCAACACTCAGTCATTTCGCTGTAGGTCTAACGGGGCAAGGCCACGTGTGATAAAACACCTCTTGGTGTCTGGCTGGGAACGGACGGGACGCAGCTTTTTGGATACCGTGGGCAGGCAAAATGTTTTAACATAATTGTGTTTTGGCTTCAGGAAATGAAAGTAAATCAAACACCCCTTTACGCTCCTGATAATCCCCCTAATTCCTCCAGAACCCAACTGGTTCCCACTCCCATTCCCAGTAGCTAATGTCTTGGCTGAAGACAGTGCATACAATCCTCTGAGAGCCTGTGTCTCCCTAGCTTCAGCATCTGGATTTCAGACCTACCTGGAGCAGGTTCTAGAGAGTAAACTCAGAGCTTTGGTTTAGCTGTTAAGCCACATCTGAGGTGAGCAATGAGAGCAAAGGTTTTAGCACTCCAGAAAAATGAAAGGAAACAGATTAGTACTCGGCAAAGACATCGGGATAAAGAAACCTGTCGCAGCAGGCAAGAGAAATTAAGTTACATTCACAGAATCACAGATCACTAGGGGTCGGAAGGGACCTCAAAAGATCATCTAGTCCAATCCCCCTGACACAGCAGGACCATCTAGACCAAGTCACACAGGAACATGTGCAGGCGGGTCTTAAATGCCTCCAAAGGAGACTCCACAACCCCCATGGGCAGCCCCTTCCAATGCCCCATCATCCTCACTGTGAAGAAGCTCCTTCTGATAGTTATATGGAACCTCCTCTGTTCCAGCTCATTGCCCCCTGTCCTATCACTAGATGACACTGAGCAGAGCCTGGCTCCATCCTCCTGACACCCACCCTTCACATATTTATAGACGTTAATGAGGTCACCCCTCAGTCTCCTCTTCATGACAATATTTTCTTATCTAGAAAAGTATAGAGTATGAAAGATGCCTCTACATCTGCTATGATCATCCCAGGTAGATCCCCAGAAGTGCATGCAGTGGCCAAAAAAGAAGATAATAATTACTGTAATTTTAAAACATGACATCAGCTTCAATGTATTTAGCTCCCCAAACACTGCTTGCGGAGTTTTGGATTAGAATATCAGGGTGCAGCCTTCCTGGCACAGTCCCATTCCCCATCTCAGGGTCATAGCTGAAGACAAGGCCAATGTTATCCAAAAGTCAATCAAAACTCCAAACCTTTCTACAAATTCGAGTTCCCTAGAGGGTAACCAGCCCCAAACCCCATCCTCTCCAAACTATCATCAGACAGTTATCCTTTCTAAACAATCATGGAGATCATCAAACACCTGCACCTTCAGACAGCTGTTACAGGGCAGAATCGAGACAGTTGTAGGAAACTTGTGAAGGGGAGGATCATTTGTTGTGCTCAGCCTCTGGTTGCCACCACACTGGACGACTGGGTATTGTATTGCAACACTTGTACCATCGGAGAGCATGGGAGTTTTGCATGAGATGGCTCAAAGATGAAAACAATCTGCTGTCCTCAGCAAACACAGGAAGCTCGAGGCTGGCTCGTACACTGTAGTGGAGGTTGGGAACATCAACCCCGTAGCCATCAAAAGCCACTCAGCTGAGGGTTTCTCATGTGGTAGCAAAGAAGTCAGAGATCAAGTGATCGACATCTGATTCTGTGAGATGCCAAGACATCCCCAAAACCAGGACAAACTTCCACAGGAAGAGCCTGATCTTCCCTCCCACCCATGGTTTTCCCTTAAGGAAAAATTGTCAGTGGAATAGAAACATGATGAGATCATGCTGATCTTCCCTTTGAAGAGAAAAACAGCGATGCTTCTCGCAGTGTCCTGCAGAGACGCAGTTTCCAACAAGGCACCAACCCTCCCCTTTAGCAATCTCACAGTGGGTTTTGGCCAGAGCAACACTTCATCCAATTTAACGTCTTTGCTGCCCACATTTGTTACGTGGAACCCTGAAGGCCAGCAGTGTCTCAGAAATGACTTGAAGCCACGTGACTCCATGGCCACCTGCTCTTTTAACGCAGTCTGTGCGAATGAAAACATGAAACCAAGCGCCACTTGACAAGCCCTAGGGATACAGAAGCCTCGCTGTGCTCACAAACCTTTTTTCTCCTCGAAGCCAGCCTCGGACTTGAGGGTGTGACTGCTGCTGTGCAGGGAATCCTTAGAATCTTCATTTTCATCCAGAACCCCAGCAAAGCTGATCTTTCTTTCATACCTGTGCCGGTCCATCTCGGGGTCCAGACGCAGCCTGCAGCTCTCCAGATCCTGTGGCAGAATGCAGACCACACAAGGCAAACAAGCAAATGCCTATCATTAGATGCCACTGAGCAGAGCCTGGCTCCATTCCCCTGACACCCACCCTTCACATATTTATCAACATCAGTGAAGTTATCCCTCAGCCTCCCTCTCTCCAAGCTGAAGAGACCCAGCTCCCTCCGCCTTTCCTCATCAGAGAGGTGTTCCACCCTCTTCATCATCTTTGTGGCTCTGCACTGAACTCTCTCCAGCAGCTCTGTGTTCTTCCCATGCTGGAATTTGGATGCAGAACTTCTACAGAACTTACAGGAGGCTACCTGACAAAGTCTGCTACTCAAAGAGTTGGCCTGAAAAACACAAGGATCTTCTCAAATGGAAATTCTAGACTGAGCTGTGCAGGAATGGGTTGACCAGCCTATCTAACTCCAACTGAAGGTCCCAAACCATAAGCAGGCAGCTTTGCATCTCCAGGGAAAAATCAGAAAAGTTGACGACTGATTACCAGAAGGGAAATGCTTTGCTCAGTAACAAAACCAGGGAGACAAAATGGTGGGTGCCTAAAGTCACAGTTTGTGACATCTCCAGCCTCGAAAACTTCCATCTGAACAGCTTAAAGTGCATCTAACAGAGTGAAACAATTACCTGTGATCACAGATTCACAGAACATTAGGGATTGGAAGGGAGCTTGAAAGATCATCTAGTCCAATCTCCCCACCAGAGCAGGAGCACCTAGACCAAGTCGCAGAGGAACATATCCAGGCAGGTTTTAAAACGTCTCCAGAGACAGAGACAGATCAGCTTGGTCTAAATCCTGAGGCTCCCTGAAATCCTCTGCTTCTATCTTCTAAGCTAAAATGAATTGCTTTCTACCACAGCAAATGACAAGTTTCAGTTCTCCCCCTCTACTGTTGCAGCAGTAGGTTCCAAGAGAACGTATTTGTCCCTCCCAGCCATTTGCAAAGTGAACTTGTAAATGTGAACTCCACCAGCTTTGGCTGCAACTTCAGCCAGGACTGCCTACCTCAAACATAGGTAAGGCTGCTAATACCCTCAGCCTTGCACATCTGGATGGTCTGTCAGGAGTTAAACTGGTTCCCCACAACTCATACAGTTACAAGCACTTCACTTCTTCAAGGCTGCCATGTCTGTGTTTGTATCTCTGGACAACACACGCACTATTTGCTCTGCAGGAACATCAGCTATACGGACCAAAGCGCTATGTACCTGATGCTCTTCATTCCAAGAAGACATTTGGTATTTTAATCTGAAGTGGTGTTAGCTCTTTTTTTATCTCTCTACTTACAGAATGTTAAAAGCAGCACTCTGGGGCCATTTTCCCTAATAGGCTCTTGCATAACGTGACGTTAAGGTTTCTTCTGCCTATGCATCACAGAATAATTATTCCTCCTCCTCTTCCATGCTCGAGTCTGAGCAGCTATTAATCAGTTGCATTTCTACCTGGCACAAAAGTACACATTTCTGTTGACCTTCACTACCCACCACATTCCAAGTTCCAAACCCACTGCTTTACTGAGGTGAATTCTAAGCCCTGGCATTACCCTGCTTTGGGATGCAGCCGTTTGTTACTGAGTGAAAATAGCAGACTTCGGCTGAATCGAGCCTTGGTTTTGTCAAATGATCCACCTGGATATGTTCCTGTGTGACTTGGTCTAGGTGATCCTGCTGTGGCAGGGAGATTGGACTAGGCGATCTTTCAGGGTTCCTTCCAATCCGTGATGATTCTATGATCTCGTCTGCATACCTGCAGGCTGAGTCACTTCACTTGAGGTCATCTACAGCTTTTGAAATGAATTTAATAACTTAATTGAAATTGAGTTATGAATGTCTGGCCAAATCAGCCTGTCAAGCATAAGTGTCTTCAGCAAAGTGTGATCCACATCAGTCATTAACAAAGCCCAGAACAGCAGGGGGCTGAATCATTCAGGTTCACTTCGGAACTTCTAATTCTTCCTTTAGACCTTTTACTCCGCTTTCCTAATGAAATTAGGCTTAAAAAATGAAACTTGCTTGAACTTCCAGTGCATGTTGTGCTTCCACAGTCTCACCTTAATCAGTCCATACAGTGTGCCCTGCCCACCTTAAAATCAGAGAACAGTTTAGGTTGGCAAAAAACTATCAAGATCATCAAGTCAAATCACTCATCTGCTCTTCCAAACCACGGCCTTAAGCTCTGTATCTTCTACTCACGAAATACCCTCCTTCTCCCCACACCAGAGACTCACTTGAGCTATTTTACTCTCCCTACCTCACCTCAGACACAACCAGAGGCCAGTGATTTCCATAGCCCTGGCTCCCTGAGGGGACCAGAACTGGACACAATATTCCAAATGTAGCCTCACCACGGCAGAGTAGAGGGGAAGAAGAACCTCTCTCGATCTGCTAACCACCCCGCTTCTGATCCACCCCAGGATGCCATCCACTTACCACAAGAGGCTCCGTTCGTGGTCTGGGCATGTAGGGAAAGGTCTCTCGAAGGAAAGTGGTTATCTCCAGGAGAAGCTGACAGGCTGCCATTTTCAGTGCAAAAGGACAACAACATTTGGTAGGATTTACGGTGCCTAGGGAGAAAATAATACAGTTCTGTGATGGGCATGGAGACTGGACAAAATCTGGAGCCAAGAGGTGATGGACGTTGTTATGCATGGGGCACAATGCACTGAACGAGAGGAAACTAGGTGATTCTGCTCTTGCAAGGGGGTTGGACTGGATGATTATTCAAGGTCCCTTCCAATCCCTAATGTTCTGTGATGCTGTGAAACCTCAGGCTTCTATCTACCCTGCTTTCCTATGGTCAAACAAACACCACTCCACGCATGTACCAGCACACACAATAGCATTGACACGTGACAGAATATCACTCAGTAAATTATGGGTAAGTATCTACTAAACTAATATGACCTCATGGCGTTTTGCAGACCCTTCACTTCAAGTTAATACAAGTAAAGTAGTAGAAACTCTTCTTTCTCTTTAGAGTTTTATGTTCAGCCAAATCTTCTGGCAGCTTCCAAAAAACTCTGCCTGTCATTAACATCTACCCTGATATGGGGCACGAAGACAGACAGTCTCCTTTGAAGTCTTTGAAGTCTCCTTCTTTACTTGTGTGAAGGATCCGAGTGCTGTTTAGAAATAATCAAGAAGGTGAAAAAAAGCAAGCTGCTTAATCCAATTATACATTCAGGTGCTTAACCTAAAATAAGGTAGGAAAGGGAAGAAGGATTATCAAAACACTTGAAGTTTGATCTCAGTGGAGTCTAAACTAATCAGCTTCACATCTTGCAACCCATCTAGCGCCACTCAAAGCGTGAAAAGTCTAAAGGATTCTTCAGTGCTTGATACATTCGAAAAATCCTATTTAGGATAGTGGGCAGCAAAACAGAAAGTCAACCAAAAATTTGCAAGCACAGCCATTGTTTAATGCTGCCTGACATATTGACATATGAGGGGTGACCTCATTAATATCTATAGATATTTGAAGGGTAGGTGTCAGGACATAGCCAGGCTCTGCTCAGTGGCATCCAGCGATGGGACAAGGGGCAATGGGCGTGAGCTGGAACAGAAGAGGTTCCATATAAATATCAGAAAGAACTTCTTCACAGTGAGGGTGATGGAACACTGGAACAGGCTGCCCAGGGGTGTTGTGGAGTCTCCTTCTCTGGGGACGTTTAAAACCTGCCCGGGTATGTTCCTGTGAGACTCGACGTAGGTGATTCTACTCCGTGCTGGTTTGAGGGTTAAAGGCGCAACCCTCCAGAACAGACTGTCAGATTCCCCTCCCACCAGTACAGGAAGGGAATATAAACAGATTTGAAAATGGCAATAACTTGTAAGTTAAATCAAAACAAAATAAATTGAAAAGAGAAAAAAATCAACAACAGAAAAACCTTCACAGAAATTTAGGGAGGCGGGGTGAGGAAGAACTACGTACGAAAGGCACCTTGGCTGCTGCTGCGCGGGAAGGGAAGGGAAGGGAAGGGCGGGAAAATGCCCGGGCCAGTCGCGCGCACTTCCCCTGCGGACCCCGGGCGATCGGAACCCTGCTGGCACTCGCCTGGCAACCGGGCAGCCAGCCCCCTGCAGCCCTCCTCCCCCTTGCGGAAACAGAACCGCACTTAGAACCAGTCTAAGACGAAAAAAATGCCTTAAATTGCGACATAGATCCCCTCCCGACCTGCCAGTAACAGCTGATAAAAGCTGAACTAGAGGGTCCCGCACGGGAGAAGGCAGCTGGGCTGGGCAGCAGAGCAGGTGGGGCCTGCGGCCTCTCTCCTCCGCGGCCGGGCGGGACTGCCCGAGTCACTCCCACTGGATTTTCCCGATGGTCCCACCAGAACCACCTCCCCCTCGGAATCCTACCCCACATTTTCTGTTCCTGCTGTGGGGCGGAGCAGAGTGGTTTTGGAGATAGACAAGTTCTTCTTTTGGGTCCTAACATATAACCCAGCACATACTCTAGCTGGGACCACTAATGGGGGGGTTGCACTAGATGATCTTTTGAAGTCACTTCCAAACCCTAACATTTTGGGATGCTGTTAATACAGACTTGGTAGGGACTAAAATAATGCAAACTACCAAATACAGATGAGACTGCCTAGGTCTTGGTCTAGGTGGTCCTGCTAGGGCAGGGGGATTGGACTGGATGATCTTTCGAGGTCCCTTCCAATCCTTAACCTTCTGTGATTCTGTGCTGTGACACACACATCGCCCAACTGCTTGTTTTCAGAATCTGCCTCTCAGAAGGGCTTCTAAAGGGCTTTCCTAGTGGCACAGGGTCTCACTTAGGGCAAATCCATTCTCTTGAGATTGTTTTCCAGAAATTCCCTGGAATTCATAGAATCACATCCAACGGTGACCATCAGCACAAGGACACAGGAACGGGTGCATTACACCACACACATATACAGATGGGGTCAGGAGATGGCATCACACTACACCACTAGGTGTTTCTACTGAACTCATTCTGATTTACAGGGCTTGTTATTGATCACCTTTCTACCTTGTCTTCCAGAGCCAGGGATGATCTGTCAGCCCCTCTGACCCTCGTATACACAAATGTGTGTGATTTATTTTTAACAATGATTTTTATACCACCAGGCTGTATTTCTGCCTAAGGATGAGGCAAATATACCCAAGTAAAGATTTAAAAGCCCCTGGTAGAGCTGTGTGACAAAACGACTTTGCAGAGATCAGAAACAGAAAAGCAGCCAATCACACACTATTTTTGCAGAAGAAAGTAAATCAGGTGTCTGAACCACTGCTGGCCCTCAGGTGGTAGCAAGGCTCAAGGAATAAATTATTACCCTGTTTCTAATTGCAGTTGCCTGGAGACAGGAATCGCAGCTACCTGCCTGGTTTCCCTCCCCTCCCTTTTGAGTCTCTCAGTGCTGTCACCTCTCTCTGGGTTTGTACATCCAGACATGGGAAGACCGGGGAGGGAGTTTGGGGTGAAGGGCAGGAACTGGGAAATACAGCTGGGTGGCAAGAGGATGACAGGAAAGAAAAATCAAGTGCTCCTAAGGCAGAGGTTCTTACAAGCGGGGGTTCTTGTAGTAAAGGGAGTCTCCTTACTGTCATCTAAAAAGTCTTCCTCCTCATCCTCCTTCCTGAGGCGCCTCTTGGTCTCCTCATCATAAATGAGGCCGAGCAGGTTGGCGGGGCTCTCGCTCTCAGCGTGGCACAGCTCGTTGAGGCGAACCCCGATTGCCTGTACAAGGGGAAAAAGAGGAAGCACCAGGGGGTGAGAATTTCAGCCCAGCTCAGCAGCAGTCAAGGGCAGTTGCTGGAGGTGCTCCACCCACCACACAACATCCCGACTTCATTTTTCTTGCCTGCAAAGTGCAGCACAGAAGGGGAGGGTAGAAGACTATTTGCTACCAAAACCCTAAGAGTTTTTCCCCAGTTATTTGTTTTTCTCCAGCCAAACAGCATCAAATTTCAGGATCAGCATTTCTGGCAGATTTTGTTAAATTAAAAGAATTAAATACATTTTTTAAATTAAATGCATCTCTCAAAAAAAATCAAAACAAATCCAGCTCCCAAATCAGCCCACGATAGGCAAGGGGAGGTTAGGCCATTTTTCATATTAATTATTTCCACTTTTCTACCTCCCCCCTCGATATGAGTTCCAGATGATGTTTGGCCAAGCCTTGCTTCTGAGGATGTGTTTCCCCTATTTAATAAACTACCCCGTCTCTTAGGAAGATGCTTCAGAGCCCCAAGTAGACTCCACATCTCTCATCAAGTTTTTTTCCCCCGTGGTCAAGTTTGAGGCATTTAAAAGAGGAAAAATGTTCCTGCTCTCACTCTTCCTTAAGTGGTCATGTATGACAAAGTCCTGGAAACAAGAGAGTGGGTCAGGTGGATGCTGAGAAGAATTTCTTGACCACGAGGGTTCAGACACTGGCACAGGCTGCCCAGGCAGTGGTGGACCATGGGCACCTGCTGGTTAGGGTTGTGGTTTAGGCAGGGCTGAGTTGAAGAATGGACTTTATGATCTTAAAGATCTCTTTCAGCCAAAGAGATCCTGTGACCCTTGGAGAAAAAGGGACACATGTCCCAACGAAGCCCAGTTCCATTAGGAGAAAAGCCTGTCGGGGGTGACGTGCAAGTTGGACGGGAGGGTCATGAATTTCCATGCTACTGGCACTGAAATTCTGTTCAGGATCCAACTGCCTTACGTTTTGGTGTCAGTTTGGTTTTTTTTAACGTGGACAGAAATGAAACAAAACCCCCAAACAGAAGGAAACTTACATCTCCCCACTGGTAGAAGAGCTTTGCCGCATTCCACTGTAGCTTCTGGTTCCTTTTGTTGCCCACTATTGGAGAACGTCCACGGGACAGACCTTTCTTAGTGATGTTCACATGGTGGCCCTTCATCCACTCAGGCCAGTTGCCCCGATTACAGCGGTGCACGAAGCGAGCGCACTCAAGGAACAGAGCTGCTCTTGCCACCACCGGGGCTTCCTGAAATGTTGGCAAAAGATCACCGTAAATGTAAATACACTGGGGGAGGAAAAAAGACATCGGGTGCAAACAGGAAGGGAAGCTTGCTGGACCTATAGGAAGAAGCATGGTGGCGGTGGATTGATGGCTGGCTTGATGATCTTGAAGACGTCTTCCAACCTTAAGGGTTCTGTGGTTGTATAGGAGTGCTGGTTTGCATTATAAAAAGCAGATACAGAGAGTGAAACGCGTTACTGGAACAAGTCCACGCCAGCATGCTGGTATTAGCAAGCATCAGACAATTGAGTACTGAAGCAGCATCAGGCTGCTGAGTTTTGAAGAGGTTTGCTGCTTTCCCAAGGACAATCCTCCTGCTCTGGAAAGCTCTTTACTTCAATGGGAAACATGCTATGGAGTGTTTCTTACTTCGTATTCAAGCAGCCAGCAGGATCTGTGTTGAGATCAATACAAAAGGCAACTGAAACTCTCAAATATGGTCAGAAATGAGAAGCTGTTACTTGTCTCCTAAAGGGTAGCTTAGGCTCAGAAAGCAGTCTATGACTCTGCAAAAACAGCATCTTTACAAGCATGGAAAGGACCCAAAAGCAAATGGCTCTCCTCATTTCCACCTAATTTTACCCTTCCTTCCATTTTCTCACTGCAATGCTAAGAGTACCACGTCCACAACTGACAAGCTGGCATCGAAAGGGATTTCAGGAGACCAAAGGAGCCTTCCACGCATTTGGATGCCAGGAGCTTCAACAATGTAATTTAAACAGATCAGCATCTCTTCGAAAGAGGAGGTTGCTCATCCGTGATCCACAGACAGCTCCAAGAAAATGGAAGGTGGTCTGCAGGACCATTATTAAACATTGCCTCCGGCAGGGCTTCAATCAAAAATTGAAATCAAGCCACTCGGGACCAATGCTCCAACAGTCAAGCATTTTAGGGGGTTGGCACAAAAAAACCCCAACCAAAGAAAAAAAGAAAAGGATTATATTTTGCCAACAGAAGAAAACAGCTTTGTTTTAGCAATTCTCTGGCAGAGTATTCTGCCGAGGAACCAAACGCCAGGAAAAACCATGGCAAGGGACTTGTTGCCGATGTGAGCACAGAGAGGATTTCACCTCTGGAGGTAAGGATTTCACGTCAGTAAAAAATTCTTCACAGAGAGGCACTGGAATGGGCTGTCCAGGGTGGTGGTTGAGTCCCCATCCCTGCATGAGTTTAAAAGACACTTAGATGTCGTGTTGGAGGCTCTGGTTTAAGGGTTAACTTGTAGAGCAGGGTTGGTGGTTGGACTCAATGATCCCAAGGGTCTTTTCCAACCTGAATGATTCTATGATTTTATTTTGTTCCCAGAGAGTAAAAACCTGACCATGATAAAAAAAAAAAAAGTGAAGCCCCAGCCTCTGTCTCCTCCTGTTTTAGTTCGCTCTTGGTAAAGTCACCTAACCTTCATAGAGGTCCATGTTGCAAACGTGATGGGAGCAATCAGATCCTCTAAGTAAAGTAGGATATGTAGGATGGGGGGTAGAGGAGAGGAGCAGGAGCTCCAAATAAAATTCACCACAAAGACCTCCTGCATGAGGGAATATGTTGTGACCACCACGAGGCACAGGCTCGCTGCGATCACTTACCTGAGGCTCAGAGAAACCTGAAGCAGCAGGAGCAGCAGCGAGAGAGAGATGAAGATGTGACAGAATGGACAGGGATGGGTTCACACCACAGAGAAACACATCACAAATGGAGAGAAATGAATCAGGCAGGTGATGCGTAGCTGAAAAGAACACAAGTTACACCAGTCACTGTCAAACTTTATCACAGCTATGGTAGCGTTTTGCTTTTAAAAAATAACCCAGGGACTTGTGCTCCTCCAGTTTACACGAATGAGGACCCACCATTTTCTCAACTAACCGTCAAGTGCTCCCACTGGAGCTTTTCAACATCAGTAAAAGCAGTAACTGGGGTGAGAGGGACAGAATCCAGAACGAACATGGAATTTTACAGCATCGTGCGGCAAGGCTGATTCTGCAGTTTTATGACTGCAGAGCGTTTAGGTCCAGACTTGTTTGCAAGGGTGGTGAACTTCTAAGATGAATCAAAGAGTGATTTTAAGGCTTTATAAGTCTAATACTACTCTAAGGGACTCTGAATCACAGACCATTAGCCCCTCTACTCTGCACTAGTGAGATCACATCTGGAGCATTGTGTCCAGTTCTGAGCCCCTGAGTTCAAGAAGGACAGGGAGCTGTTGGAGGGTGTCCAGCATAGGGCAATGAGGATGATGAAGGAAGTGGAACACCTCCCTTATGGGGAAAGGCTGAGGGAGCTGGGTCTCTCTAGCTTGGAGGAGACTGAGGGGTGACCTCATTACTCTCTATAAATATGTGATGGGTGGGTATCAGAAGGATGGAGCCAGGCTCTGCTCAGTGTCATCTACTGATATGACAAGGGGCAGTGGGTGTGAGCTGGAACACAGGAGGTTTGATACAAATATGAGAAGGAACTTCACAGTGAAGGTGATGGAACACTGGAAGGGGCTGCCCAGGGTGGTTGTGGAGTCTCCTTCTCTGGAGATGTTTAAAACCCACCTGGATATGTTCCTGTGCAACTTGGTCTAAGCGATCCTGCTGTGGCAGGGGGATTGGACTACATGATCTTTCCAATCCCTAATGATTCTATGACTAGGAATGCCCAGGGTGGTGGTTGAGTCCCCACGCCTGCATAAGTTTAAAGGATGCTTAGACGTAGTGTTGGAGGATCTGGATTAGGGGTGATCTTGTAGAGTAGGGTTGGTGGTTGGACTCAATGATACCAAATGTCTTTTCTAACCTGAATGATCCTATAATTCCATGACTCTATGGTAATCTAGTTATGGGGAGCCATTTAATTAAGAAAAAAACCTGCCCCAAATCCCTTCTTTGTCTGTGTAACCATCCAGTGAAACCCAGTAACACCTAATACCAGCAGCACCAGTTGGCATCACTGTAGGCATGGACAACATCAGAGAATGACACAGGACCACCGCACATGGACACGCTTCCAGTCAGCAGGGAAAAAGCACACCAACGAGTGACTTACGAGATCTAGGGCTGCCGCCAAAATGGAGGCATCAGGGATAGTGCCCGGCTCACAGCAGTTCAGGAGAAACTGAAAGCGCTTCATGCCTTGCCGGATTGCTCCCAGGTTCACAACATTCTTGGCCTTTCCTCCTTCTTGGTTGGAGGTCAAGTGGTCATCAAAGCTATGGCAACCTGGGGAGGTAGAGAGTACAGAGGGGATGCAGGGAGGGGTAGGGACAAGGGAGCGCAGTCTCTCACCAATAAAAAAAGTGGAACAAAAGGTCCTGATGAGCAGAGTCTCAGTCTAAGTCCCTTTCTCACCTCGATGAGCTACCTTGAAAGGGCATGTTTTTTACAACACTCATGAATTCTGTGAAACAGGCACAAATTGATTCTGGCCTGGGCCATAACGAAGCCTGCCCAAAACAATTCCCCCCGTGTTCAGTGTGGAAGTCCAGGATCAACATAAGCAAACCAGGAACTGACACTGGTGAAGCAGAATACGGCCCTTTCTCCCTACCTCTTTAACACAGACCATCCATCTGGCTTACCATCTGGTTTTCCTGAACAATCTCCTGCCTCACTACTCAGTCTCCACCAGATTTACCTTGAAGTGGAGCATGAATAAACCTGGAGTATCATTTTACTAGTATATGCTCTACTAGGAGAGTATATCTTGTACAGAATGCTCTAAAACATTCTACGTGGAAACCAAGGGCTGTCCTTTCTCCAGGTATATCTTCTGCCTGAAGAACACCCTAAGTGAGACCAGACCTGACTCCTAGGTATCATCACTATGTTGGCCTCTCTTTCTTGAAGTGTCTGGCACTTTTTGGGGTAGAAATAAGAACAGTTCTTTTGAAAAAAAAAAAACAAACAAACAAACAAGCTAGCACCCTGTTCCAGGGCTGCTTTTAAGCACAACTTTCAATTACTCCAAGTGTTCACAAGACAAATGACCCAGTCCCTTCGCTGATTGGCTGAATGCAGGAGATCATTATGCAGTTGGCGCCCCAAGTTGGAAGAGTAGTACAAAGACAGAGAGGACAAATCAGGAGAGCAGTTTCCAGGCCAAAGGGGGCTGGTCAAAACAAGAGTAGTCAGCTTCTGGGCTTTTTGGCTATATCCCTACTACTGTGCCGGTTGACAGGTACAAAAGGTTAACAGAGCATTGACAGACAGAGCACTGGACAACACCCAGTGGAGAACCCAAGATTGGCTTCACACATGGATCTGAAAGACGAGAATCATAAAGTCAGTTCTACAGGGCTTTGCAACTTCTCCTTCCTCAGGAAGGAAGGATGGCTGAAACCCAAAGTCCCTGCGGATTGCAGTCCCCAGAATCCCCAGGAAAGCAGCTACACCACACAGACATCAGCCACAACACAAAGTTACAACATAGCTCTTTGCTTTCCCCTGAAGACATGAGGTACTGCGACTCTCAAGAGGCTTCTTTACAACATCCGCGGCTTCTCTCTCCAGTGAAGATGCGCGTCACTCTCTAGTTAACAAAATGTTCCCACGTCGGGAAATATATCATCAAAACGGAACAGACAAAGCAGAAAGCACAGGTAGGAGTTGATAAATGAGCAGCCACAAACACCAGCTTCTTCCACCTCTTCCTGCTTCCTCAAGCCTGCAGCCAACTAATAGCCTCCTGCTAGGGCCGTTCTAGCACTAACTTATTGCAAGTGTCTCCTATTAGGGCCGATGGTTAAGGGAAGAACGCTGATAGACGTGAGCGTGCGTGTATTTATGTGCACGTGTGTACACAGATGCACACAAACACACACTACATACATATCCAACAGTTTCCAGTGGTCTAGCTGATAGATCTCAATGAAGATTCTGAGTCATAAAAGACATGACAGATTATTCTCCCTTTTTTTTCTTTTTTCACAGAATCATAGAACATTAAGGATTGGAAGGGGCCTTGAAAGATCATCTAGTCCAATCCCCCTGCAAGAGCAAGATCACCTAGACCAAGTCACAGAGGAACATGTCCACGTGGGTTTTAAACCTCTCCAGAGAAGCGCGTTTCTTCTTCCCTGCTTGCTTTTAAACTTGGTCCATAGTGTTAATAAAACCCCAAAAACACAAGAGGAAAAAGCACAAGAAAAAAAAGCATGAGCAAAGTAAAGGGACGGTACCATGAAGGACAAGAATGGGAAGGCAGAAATAGGTTTCCAAACCAATGCTTTAAGGTCAAACCTTAGGAAATCTAGTAGAATGGCCATCCACCATGAGTATAAGAACAGAAAACCTGCAGGTCTTTATGGAGGAGATCAGAAGCACTGGCGATTTGAAGGTTCTCTGTAGTGTTGCTGTTCTGCTGCATCATAGACCATTCTTCCCTGAAAAGACCTCACAAGAATTCACTACACACAAACGAGTGCTTATACACCTATGGGAATGTACAGCTACTCTAATGTTTGCTGAAGGTAGTTGGCTTTAGCTACATCACAGAATTACAGAACATTAGGGATTGGAAGGGACCTCGAAAGATCATCCAGTCCAATCCTGCTGCCACAGCAGGACCACCTAGACCAAGTCACACAGGAACATATCCAGACCCCTTCGGATATGAAGATACAACTTCCCTAACCTCGCCTTAGAAACACCTGAGTATTGTCTACACCCAAGACGTGCCAAACGAGGCTTTTGATGCTCACAAAGCCAAGACTAAATCAGTGCCGTTAAATCAATAATAGGGGCAGTCCAGACAGAAGCAAACTCACAGCAGCATCAAATCAGCACTGGCAGGATGAAAAAATGATCTTCCAATGTGAAGGTCATCTTCCATGATCACCATGGCAGAAACCACCAGGGGTGATCTACAAAGATCTCAATGCCCCACAGGTATTGGTAGAAAATAGAGGTGGAAGTACTCCAAAATAAAATAGAGGTGGAAGTACTCCACACCTACTTGAGCACAAAGCAGTGGATGGAGAAACCAGAGCAGGTTCACACATTGCGGGGCTTGTTCACCTTCAGCTACCACTGTGCCACAAGCTGTTGGTCTGATGGGAGGAATGAAGGAATGAGACTTCTCACCTAGGAGCTGGCTGAAAACCATCAGCAGTGTTTCTGCAGTGGTGGAATGAGGACAAGTTCACTCTGGCAAGACATGTTAACACTTTGCTCGTATCACTTGCCTGATCCACCCCTAACTCAGGGAACATCGCCGGTCCGGGATGGATGATGGTGAAACGCATGAGGCAGCAACAAAGGGCAATGCCAGAAAATAAGGCGATGCTGGAGAATGCAACGTACCAAAAAGCTACAGAAATGATGAAGAAAAAGAAATTCTACTCCTTTTTGTGTGTTTTTGGGAGTTGGGTTGGGTTATCTGGAGAAAACAAGCATCAGAACTGAAAGAAACAAGGTTGTCTTCCTGACAGCAAGGATGAGCTCTGAGCCGAGGACGTGGAGCATGCGGATGGCTGCAGGACATTTTATAACAGAACAACACCACGACCTTGCGTCACTCGTAAAGGCACTTGTGCAACGCGGCCGATTCCGAAAACGCATTGCCAATTCAATACGCTCCCGTGGAAAGGGAAAAGTGGTGGTGGGGGGGGTTACCGCTCCGTCGTGCGCTAAGGAACAGGGGGTCGGCACCCCTGACGAATGGTATGTGGACACCAGACATGCAAACACAGAAGAAAAGAGATAATTATAGCAAGGTTTGTGCAGGGTTTTCCATTGCTGCGCTATCTTTCCGCTGAAACCATCAAACGGTCACAGATGGGTAAAAGAACCAAACGAAACAACCGAAACCAAAGCAAACAAAAAACTGATGGAACACCCATTGGCGTGCTAGGCAACGGCAGATTTACACACCTCGTTTTGAACGGGAGTAAGCGCTTTGGAGCAAGCGTTCATTTGTTCAGGTGTATCGATCAAATTCAATTTGGTTCCAAAAGCCCCAATGTCTATTGGCATCGTTTATTTGCAGGGTCTGAATTTTTTAATTGATTTTGTTTTAATCGACTTTGCTAGAGGTTTGGTTTTTTGTATTTTTTTTTCCCCTGAAGAACAAAAAGAAGGAAGGGAAAGAAAACGGTTTACAAAGACTAAAAAGTTGGAGAAGGCTTGAATGGATACAAAAACTATGGAGAAAGCAGGAAAAAGGGGGAAGGGGTAAAATACAGAAATAAATCATTTTCTTTAAAAAAAACAAAAGAGGAAAACAAAGAAAAAAGGAGACGAGAACCCTGATTTCTAACCATCTTTTTCTTCTGTGTGATGAAGCTTGGATGGGTGTCTTCGGCAGGTGCGCCATTTACCAAGACGCTTGAAGAAATTCTCCTCTTCGTCTCGCCCGTTGTCCACTGCACCTCCTGGTCCCCCTCCTTCCGACAGCTTTACGGCGCTGGTAAACTTCACCTGAGCACAGAGAGAAAGGCTGGGTCAGGTGCTGCTGAACCAACGTCTCTCGAGCTTCGCTGCCAAGGTATAAAAAGATTCTCTAGAAGGGCTGTACGACAGAGGATATCGCCATAGCAACTCAAGTGGGTCTGCAGAGCTTTGTCAACACCGAGGAGATTCATCTTTTAGGCTGCTGCTTAATGGACTGGTCTTTTGCAAGAGGCTGTAAAGGCACAGAGGGAAAAAGAGGTGTGACCAACATTCAACCCTCAAGCATGTTGTCAGGGAGCCAAGACAGCCTGACAAGCATAGGGTAGGTTTAACCTGGTCTTCGCTGTGAGCCTCAAATTCCACTATCAAATCCCCTCTGGGACCAAGTCTCCTTGGCTGCAATGTCCATGTGGAGTCAAACGCTGCCTGGGGCAGCTAACGCAGCCAGATCCTGTTCTTCCAAGCCCGACACATTTACCTTGGAACTCTGCCTGATGAACGACAGACGGTCGACAGAGCTGATATCTAGGAGATCTTCCACCCCGTCAGCCAGGCCAGAGAGGGAGGAGCGCTTCAGCCAGTTCCCTGTTGCAGAAGAAGCCACTCAAGACTACTAGTAGCAACTGCAGCCTGGTTCTCCAACATGCCCATGCGAAGGAACGGGGAAACGGGAAGTAAGTGGAGGGTGACCTTTTCACATTACATGCATTACTACCACACAAGGCCAGCTAAGCACCATTCCTTTTGGCAAATTGCTTCCTTTTCCCTTTGCCTCAGTTCCCCAACCGTAGAATGGGGAGAGCAGCAATTCCCAGCTGCCCTGGGAGAATGTACAACATCGTTGGGCAAAAAGGAACTGAGCAGCAACGTTTCCCGAGATAGATACTTCTGTTTGTTTCGGGGGCATGGTGGTGTTGGGTTGATGGTTGGACTTGATGGCCTTAGAGGTTTCATCCAACCCTAATGATTCTATGATGGTGTTTCTGTGCACATGCAGTATGAATATAAAAGCAGGAGAAGACATACATTTACCTATGGGGAGCTTGAGTTTCTTGCGGAGGGAGATCCGTCGGGACCGGGAGCGGGAGCGCCTGTCCGTAGTGGTCCCAGAGTGAGCAGTGGTGCACTCAGAGGTGTCCTGCTCAGACTGACTGCTGGTATCACTCGCTGCACTCTGCGACTTGAACATCTTCCGCCAGAAGTCCTTGCGTCCCAGAGCAGCCCCTTGGATTTGCTCATCACTGGAACAAAAGGGATGCAGAGCATGAGCTGCCTTTTGCTTAAGTCTGGATGGTCAGGGGAACGAGGCCTCTCTCCTGTAGCCCCCCCCCACGCCAACCTTGCCATTTAGTCTTAAGGCTCTTTCATCTTAAATTCCAAACACACTCTTCACAGAATCACAGAATCACTCTGGCTGGAAAAGACCCCTGCAATCATAGAGTCCAACCACCTACTCTACCTTACAAGTTCACCCCTAAACCAGATCCCCCAACACCTTACGCAAACCATCTTGAAACACATCCAGGGATGGCAACTCAACCGCTTCCCTGGGAAGCCCATTCCAGTGCCTGACCACCCTTTCTGCAAAAACATTTTTTCTAATATCAAGTCCAAACCTGCCCTGTTGTAGCTTGAACCCATTCCCTCTTGTTCTATCACTACTTGCTTATGAGAAGAGACCAATACAAACCTCTGCACAACATCCTTTCAGGTAGTTGTAGAGAGTGATGAAGTCTCCTCTCAGTCTCCTCTTCTTCAAACTAAAGAGCCTCAGCTCTCTCAGTCTTTTCTCAAAAGATTTATTCTCCAGGCCCTTCTCAGCAGGACATAATCAAGTGTGACAATAAGCTCACTGTTGTTCAAGGTATGAAAGAACCATCTTTTCTACTCTGAGGAGCTTGTCTGCTCAAGAGGCCACTCAAATTTTTAGCTCCTACACAGGAGCTAAAATAGTTTAGGTCAAAATGACCCACTTTGCCAAGGCTGCACTTCATCCTACAAGCCTATTCACTGGAGAGATTGTGGACATCACAACAGCCATTTGTGGTCTTGCTGGAGACCCTGTTCTCATTAACCCATTTCAATGAATGGAGACAGTGTATTTTGCTGTGCTCCTGAGCTCTCCCCCGGCTGTGTCAGGGCTGAGCTTGCTGCAGTTCTGCAGAGCAGCAAAGGACTCTGCGCTGTCCTTGCAGCCTCAGCGGCTTTGCAGGCTCAGTTGCTGCAGGAGAATTCACAATGAAGAGCCCTGGGCCCTAGCACAGCATCTTCACGTGGCGTATCACAAAGCACTCGAATAAGACCGTGGGTGTTGAGAGGCACAAAGAAGTTAAACAACTTGTTCAAAGTTACTTAGGAACCAGTGACCATTTATAAAATTGGCTCAACTTCTTAAGGGGACCAAATAGATTTAATTTCAAATTCAGTGACAGAATCATGTGCACAATAGAGACTTAACTGTGCTGTACCTGAGAGCAGGTTGGTTTGCTCAGCAGCTATGCTGGTATCTCTGCTGATTAGGGCACAGCACGACAGTCTTCACAGGCTACATACGTAGGGGGTTGGACTAGATTGTTTCCAGAGATGCCTTCCAACCTCTACCTGCCATTCTATGACATTTCAGATCCAGAGAGGTTCTAAGATTGAGACAGGTTCTTCTCCCTCTCTACTCTGCACTAGTGAGACCGCATCTGGAGTATTGTGTCCAGTTCTGGGCCCCTCAGTTCACGAAGGACACGGAGCTGCTGGAGGGACTCCAGCGTAGAGCAGCGAGAATGATGAAGGAAGTGGAACACCTCACTTATGAGGAGAGGCTGAGTGAGCTGGGTCTCTTTAACTTGGAGGATACTAAGAGGTAACTTCATTAATGTCTATAACCATGTGAAGGGTGGGTGTCAGGAGGATGGAGCCAGGCTCTGCTCAGTGACATCTAATGATAGGACAAGGGGCAGTGGATGTCAGCTGGAACACAGGACGTTCCACGTTTAAGACCCGCCTGGATATGTTCCTGTGCGACTTAGTCTAGGTGGTCCTGCTGTGGCAGGGGGATTGGACTGGATGATCTTTTGAGATCCCTTCCAATCCCTCATGTTCTGGGATTCTGTGATTCTACATCCAGGAGAGGTCAGGAATAGGCAGTCTCTCGGGAAGAAGTGAAGGATCAGCCCTTAGCAGCAACCTGGAAGCTGAAAATGAATAGTACCATCCACAGAAGTATAAACAAATCATGGACAACAGCCAGGATAACATTTCTGAGGAATTCATCATCGTATCCATTTCTGAAGAAGCTACTGCACTGTCAGTGGGAAACCCATCAAAATCCAGTTGGCAGCACCAGAAATAGGCATCACCTGGGTGCTGTCAGGAGCTCCTGAGCAGACAGGGCACACGTGTACTACCCAAAGAGCGGTCTTGCCCGTTTGTGCTAATCCTAAAAGGAAGCTGCTGGCAATAACATGTGAAACACTTCACTATTTACTTACTGTTCTGGAGTTTGCATGGGGCGGCTCGAGATGCAGCTCCGGCACTCATCGGGGGCAGCTGAGGCCTGGCTCTTGTCAATGACAATGCTTCCCACCTCGGATCTAGGCAGGCAACAGAAAGCAGCAGCAGAAATGAAAGCATGGCCCATCTCATGGCCATCACACAACTACACGAGATGGAGACCAGCACTGCTGAGCAGCAAAGCAGCTTCAGAGCTGCACTCTCACTTCAGCCACTTACTGTCTTTCTCTCCATCATTCACCAAAGAAACATCAGCTCTGAGAAGCAAAGCCAAGTGTGTAGGCATTTGTAAACTTTCTTAATCCTTCTTCTCACCGCTTTGATATCACAAGCGCCAGCACTTGCGTTGATAAAGCAGCATGTCAGGATTAGCATTCATGTGGGACCGGATTTGCACACCAGGATTTACTGGTCAGATCAACTCCACAAAGGATGTGCTGCACATGAAAAGCTGCAGCCACACTGTGTTTTGGGACTAGCATTACACCTGATCCTTCTCTTGACCTCTGCTTCTCCCAGCATCCCCACTGCACTCTTCTTCTTGGACCTCTCTGAGAGGACTATCACTTCCCACTGCAAATCTCTTACTGTCTCAGCCCATTAAATTTTAACAGGGTCTTGCTACTGCTGCCACACAGCATTGCAGTTCTGTTCATGTAGTCACATGGCTACACGCACACCAGACACCCACCGTTTGCTCCCAGAAGGCTTCGGCTCTTGCTCTGTGTCCTCAGTTTTCTTTCCTGGTACTAATTTTTCAGCACTGTCCAAGAGGGCACTGAGTGCCACCCTCCGAAACACATTGCCGTGAGCCTCCTTGATGAACTGGACCAGCTGCCGGATATCGCAGTACAAGCCCTAAGCAGCGAGACATCATGAAAGGGAAAGAATTCAGCCTGGGGGGTGTGAAGAGGGAGCAAACGGCAGTAGTTTCTAAGTTACTTCTGCAGGCCACTGCTTCCTCTGGCTGTTGCCTGATATACTGGTCCGCTGAGAGATGTCCCTACCCCTAGATGATCTCCAAGGTGCCTCCCAACCTAAACCAGTTTAGGATTCTAAGCCCTGCTAAGGCACATGGAGGACAGAGATGGCTAGAGACAGCCAGCAAAGCTTCATCAAGTCCTGCCTGACCAACATAGTAGCTTTGTGTGACCAACCAAGTGGCTTCCAGTACCTGAAGGGACCCTACAGAAAGACTGGACAAGGACCATTTATGAGGGACTCTAGTGATAGAACAAGGGGGATGTGTTCAAGCTCAAAGACAGGAGATTTAGATTAGGTCTTAGAAACAAATTCCTCTCTGTGAGGGTGCTGAGGCCCTGGAACAGGTTGCCCAAGGAGGCTGCAGCTGCTCCAACCCCTGGAAGTGTTCAAGGCCAGGCTGGATGGTGTTCTGGGCAACCTGATTGCTGCCCACAGCAGGGAGGTTATAACTGGGGTGATGTCTGAGCTCTCTTCCAACAAACCAGTCAGTGACTCCATGATTCTGTGTACAGGGTTAGTGTTTTCTGGCTGGAAACTCCACCGAGCACGCTCAGAAGTGGCAGAGAATGAGGAATATCACTGTTACAGAACACGCTCTGCAGAAGGTGACCGCAGGTGGGGAGGTACCAGAGGCTAAACTAGTGCATGATGAGGGAGCTGCAGAGATGTCTTGTAGCCTGCTTTAGCCCACTCATCCAGCCCATCACCTTAAAAGGCAGGAAAAAGCGAAACGGGACGAGGCGGGAGGAAGCAGAGTGCAAAACCCTGCATGTTCTCTTTCAAAACCAGTAGGCGTCTTGGGATTTTTCGTAATTATTTTAGAGCTTTACATCACGGGAAGAGCAGGGGATGACTCACCCATTCCCCAACCCACTCAAGGCCTGTTTTAATCCTCAACATTCATATGTCTCTGTGATGTTACAAGTCACCTCTATGCCTGAGGGCAAGGTATTCTCATGGATACCCTGTGCTCTGCATTCTCCACACAGGCACCATCAGTGATGCTATGAGTACAGACAAGTTTCATCTTGGACGGTGGCAGAAGTAGAGTGCAGAAGGACTTAGGAATTTAATTCTAATGTAAACTCATAAGGACAATTTAGATGATCTAGATCCAAAAACAGGGGGGCAGAGGGATTGGACTAGATGATCTTGCAAGGTCACTTCCAATCCCTAATGTTCTGTGATCCTGCTGTGAAGGTGGAGGGATTGGACTGGATGATCTTTCAAGATCCCTTCTAATCCCTACTGTTCTGTGATAATGGCTGGCAAGGACCTCCAGGATCCATGAAAAGTCTTGATTGCTGGTAATAAAGCAGATGACTTGGGAAAGTAACTTTGCAAAGATGAAATCAAGTGCTTACCAGGTTTTCCGGGCTGTGCAGCTCGTGCGTAGTGGAAGCACAGCGAGTGATCAAGGACTTGAACATGGCGTTCACAATGATGCCTTCGACACTCTGAGCTGTAGACTTGTTGTCCACCGTGGTAAAGTTGTTCCCAAATCCAGCCTTGTCTGTGAAATTCAAGTAGACAAGAACCCCCTTGTTAGGAACAGCTGGGAAACCATGGCTTAAAGACACAGATTCAGGGATTCAGACACATGAGGCAAAGGCTGAAATCCTAACATCCTATCCTCAGTTTCCTCACAAAAATAAAGCAGAAGGGAAGCGTAAAAGAAATGAGAAGCACGGCACCTTCCCAGCAACCACTGCGGAATAAAATGGATTGAGGAGATCAGGACTGCTCCGGCTTCCTTTTATCCTCACCTCTCATTAAGGGAAGAGAATGAGGAACAACATTTGAACGACACCTCCATCTTTTCTATTTACTCTTCTAAAGGATAAGCGATGTTTGATTAAGCTGAAAAGTGACAACACCCCGGAGAAGCAAATCTTCTGAACTATGGGAATGCAGAAGGCAAGAGAGCTCAGAGTCAAAAAGAATTACAAATTGATATGAATAACAAGGAACAACCCAGTTTATTAGGTGAGAGAAAAGGCTTTGAAAAGCTGCACGAGCTGCTGTGCTTCAAAGCATGAGCCCGTCAATAATTGACGAGTACTTGGGGAAGCTTCCTATGGGCATGGGGATCCACAAGAAGCTAGAAAACACTTCTTGATACTAGCTCTGAAATGCCTGGAATCAGAGGTTGGCTAATAGACTCTAGATATCTTCAGAGGAGCAATTCCTGCTCTGTCAACAGTCCTGATTAACTGGCTGCTGCATGTGGTGACCAAGCATAAAGGTTTATTCTTTCTAATGGCATCTGGAATCATTTGCCTAACTCAAAAAAGCCCCAACACAGCACCAATGTACACATAGACACATCGTGCGCCCACACCTGCAACCGCAGGCCTCTGCATCTGCCTCTTTGCACGCGTGTTCATTCAATCTGCTCTTGCTATTTGCTGCCTCACCTGAGGCGCCATAGAGGGTTTTAATGCTCAATTGTATCTCCATTCAGAATAAAGCCAGGATTAAGCTGGCTGCTCCAGCTGGCACCTCACAAAGCAGAAAATTCATCCTGCCCAAGGCATGAGTTGAATGAGAAGACTTTTCTTAGCAGAAAATGAGGAGGAATCAGAACTGAGTGGCCTTCGATTGCAGGTGGCCTGAGTGGGACAAGATCACTAGGGGAAGTCACTGGGTGGCCAGACCAGAAGAGACACCATGACCTATGGGAGATCAGCTTCCCTGAGCCACGTGCGCTGAGGACATGCTCTGTATGGTCTGAGGATAGGAATGAACAATTTTTTTGTTTATTCAAGGAAAAGGACACTGCTTCTTCCTCGTGGTAGAATCACAGAATCATTCAGGTTGGAAAAGACCTTTGGGATCATCGAGTCCAACCATCAACCCTACTCTACCAGGTCACCCCTACACCAGATCCCCCAACACTACATCTAAGTGTCTTTTAAACTCATCCAGGGATGGAGACTCAACCACCACCCTGGGCAGCCCATTCCAGTGCCTGACCACTCTCTCCATGAGGAATTTTTTCCTGATGTCCAATCTAACCCTCCCCTGTTGGAGCCTGAAGCCCTTCTCTCTGGTTCTGTCACTAATGACCTGTAAGAAGAGACCAGCACCAACATCTCTACAGTGTCCTTTCAGATATATTGTAGAGAGCCATGAGGTCTCCCCTCAGCCTCCTCTTCCTCAATCAGCTCTCTCAATCTCTCCTCATCAGATTTATTCTTCAGGCCCTTCACCAGCTTTGTTGCCGCCCTCTGCACTTCCTGGTACTCACTTGCCCTCCTGTGGTACTTACTGTCAGTGACTGGCTCCATGCAGAAGCCCAGTAACGCATGCAGGAAATCCACCACGTTATTGAGAGAATCCCTGTTCACATAGTCCCTCATGGTCTGCCGGAACTGCATCTTATCCAGTTTGTAGAGCTTTGTGAGGCAGTTCTGAGCCTGCAATGATATCCATCACATCACATCTTATCACAGGATCCTGTTGGGAGAAACTCAAATGCAACAGGGTATGTTTTTGCTCTGGTTGAGGCAGTGCTCTGCTGTGCTGCCTGAAGCAGCAGAAGGTTTAAGTCCTGTCACAGAATCACAGAACATCAGGGATTGGAAAGGACCCCAAAAGATCATCCAGTCCAATCCCCCTGCCACAACAGGATCACCTAGACCAAGTCACACAGGAACACATCCAGGCAGGTTTTAAACATGTCCAGACGAGACTCCACAACTCCCCCCAGGCAGCCCCTTCCAGTGCTCCATCACCCTCACCATGAAGAGGTTCCTTCTCATATTTATATGGAACCTCCTATGTTCCAGTTTACACCCATTTCCCCTCATCCTATCACTAGATGACATTGAGAAGAGCCTGGCTCCATCCTCCACCCCTTACATATTTATAAACATCAATGAGGTGACCCCTCAGCCACAGGAGACAGGACCACCAACAAGAAATTCAGTATACCAGCATGAGTGCCCCAGTTTGGAGGTGATGGTGGAATCACTGCCAGCTACCCCTCAAGGCCTGTCCTCCTGTCAGCAGCCCCAATGTAGTATCTCACCAAATAGTAATCTACCACCTTGGCCAAGGCTTGTTGCCTTCATGAAGCAGGTTCTTAGCCTCAGGCATCTGATGTTCTGGCTCAAACCCAACCCATGCGATGCGGCAGTACCCGGTGACTAATAGATGTTACACAATAAAGCTATGAATTGTCAGCTTCTCACCAAGATCTCTGTCCTGCCAGGACACTCTCCAGGCTGGATTTAGAGAGTCTGAAGCACCAGCTTTAGAGGAAACGCAGACTCTCCTGCTAGATGTGCTTAACCTCCCCATAAACTCAGACGTGATTGTCCATGCAATCCACACAAATGGGGCATGCAAAGCAGTTTGGCCAGACAAACACACAGGAGATGCGGCAGACTTAGCTGTGTAGGAAAATCTCTTCCCATAAAGAACTTGATTCAATGCATCTGATCAGAACCTTGGCTTCAGGGGACTTGTCAGGTGTTACGTATCAGACTAGGTGTTGCACTGGCTGAGCTCCAGCAGAGCATAAAAGCTTAAACAGTGTTTTGACTGGTACGAGGTGCGTTCAACCAGTGCTCCCTGCGGAGCCTTTCTAGGACTGGCCACAGCAAGTCGAACCCTTCTGCATGAAGCCAGATGTCTGGGCTACATCTTGAGCTCTTACCGCTGCTTCAACTTGGGGACAACCCAAAACTGAAGAATCAAGAGTAACCACCCACCTGGCCCTTCAGCAGGGCACGAGTCTTCTACTTGCTTGCAGCACATTAACACAGTGCACCCCAGCTACCAGGAGCTGACGGGGCAGCCCAGCAGCAACCAGCCATGATCACCATTAGGAAAGGTGGACAGAACTACACCGCTCACTTCTGGATGCAGATATGCAACCCAGGACAGCTGCACCTCTTGTGATCGGAGTACCATCAGTGTGAAAAATGACTTGGCCGAGCTCACACGGGGGATTTGCTCCCAGCCATTTGTCCCTTCCCAGACAACCCATCCATTGGGGTTGGTCTCTGACACGCTCTTAGCAACCCCCCGGGGCCGGAAGGCAACACAAGAGCTGAAAACCTGCTACGGCTGGGCTGCAGAACAGTCTGGGAGCTGAGGCAGAGAGCAACACATTCACTGCCAATACAGAGAAAGCTACAGAGGGGGTAGACAGCGAACTCAGCGGCTGATGTCAAGAGTACACGGGGGACGCTATAATGAGCTTTAATTCTCTTACATTCTCTCGGAATACCTGGTGTCTCAGGCGATCTCCAGAGAGCCCTCGGTGTCCTTCCCCACAACCATAGGCACAACCCAGGGACTTCACAATTTTGATGAGCATTGTGAGGGCCAGCCTATGGGTGCTGACAGATGGACCTTCATCCTGAGGGGCACACAGGGAAAGAATCATGGAATCACTAAGGTTGAAAGAGACCTCAAAGCTCATCCAGTCCAACCGTCAACCCAAACCCACCCTGCCCACTAAACTATTCCCCAGGGCCACATCTACATGCTTGTTTAACCCCTCCAGGGACAGCAACTCACTTCCCCTCTCTGGGCACACTGTTCTAACCCCTAACCACTCTGTCAGAGAAGACTCTTTTGTCTATGTCCAACCTGAAACTCTGCTGGCACAACCTGAAGCTGTTTCCCCTAGTTCTAAGGTGTGAGGGGCAGCCTGAAACCCTAGAACAAACACCGGCATTTTGTTAGCAGTTCAGCGTCAAAGAAACAGCTTCCCATCTCTCCTCTTGTTATTGAGTTGTCGCTCCTGAAAGGCCCATGCCAAGTATTGTTCAAGTTTAGGGAGCAGCCCCTTCCTTTCACCTCCCCTCAAAAATTCAGGCTACAAATGGGAAGCCCCCCTGCATGCTGCTACGGATCAGAGAGTCACAGAAAATTAGGGATTGGAAGGGACCTCGAAAGATCCATCTAGTCCAATCCCCCCCCCACAGCAGGATCACCTAGTCACACAGAAACACGTCCAGGCAGGTTTTAAATGTCCCAGAGAAGGAGACTCCACAAACCCCCTGTGCAGCCCCTTCCAGTGCCCTGTCACCCTCACCGGGAAGAAGTTCCTTCTCAGACTGATGTGGAACCTCCTCTGTTCCAGCTCACACCCGCTGCCCCTTGTCCTATCATTAGATGACACTGAGAAGACGCCATTCAGCAACAACTTCAAACAAATCAGCTGAAAATAGAGAACTGGCTGGCAGGAGCAGAGAAATTGCAGTATTTTCTTCAGTGTCAGCCAATTCTCCTACCAATCCTGTTAAAAACTGATGACTCCTGGCCATCAGAGGAAGCAAACCATGCTCACACAGCAGATTCTGGGTTTTCTCGTTATTCCTTTATGAATAATAAACCTATTAAAAATAATCAATCGTGATTGAGGGTTTCAGGCACTTTGAGGAGATTTGGGAAACGCCCAGGCAAGGCTGACAAACACTGCCTTTGGCGGCTGCTTTACTGGAGCAGTGACAGTGGTTGAATTCACAATCATGTTTCTGCAGTGGAACCCCAGGAGAGCTCCAGAGCAAAGCAGACTGACAAATCAATTTGTTGTTACAGCACCAAAAAACCCAAGAATCCAGGAGGGAAAGCAGAAGGGCACTTGCACGCACACATACATCACCTTAATGCATCCCAGAATCACAGAACATTAGGGATTGGGAGGACCTTGGAAGATCATCTAATCCAACCCCACTGCATCACAATATGTCCAGGAATTATGCAAAGGGAATCAAGACAAACCTTCTCTTGTTTCTTGTCACTCTTCTCATACGGCCCTCCTCCTCCACCACCACCTCCATCACTTCCACCTCCACCTCCTCCACCACTTCCACCACCTCCTTCTTCTCCTCCATCTCCAGCTCCACTAATTGGGGAAGGACCAAATCCACAAGTTGAGGCACCAGAAGCAGCCCCTTTCAGCTGGAAGGATCCTTCACTTGGTCTCTTTTCAGGGGCTTCGTTTTCTTTGTTCTCACTCTTCCTGCGAACCTTCTCTACGCAGGGCACCACGCCAAGCTGAAGTAAGCACTCCACAATGTTCAAAGCCACATCGCAAATCCGGGAGCTGATGTCGTGGTTCAGGACCAAGTAAACAGCCTTCAGGACCACCTAGGAGATTCAAACGTCACACAAATCCACAGAATAGAATCATTCTGGTTGGAAAAGACCCCTGCAATCATCGAGTCTGACCATCTACCCTACCTTACAAGTTAGCCCCTAAACCACATCCCTCAACACCTCATCCAAACCATCTTGAAACACATCCAGTGGTGGCAACTCAACCACCTCCCTGGGAAGCTCATTCCAGTGTCTGACCACCCTTTCTGTGACAACATGTTTCCTAATGTCAAGTCTAAACCTACCCTGTTCAGATCTGTTTTCTCTCATGGTACCAGTAAGTGCCTGGAAATTCTAGTCACAGCGACTCAGTGTAGCAGGTACAGTCCAAATCCAGAATGAAGGACACACAACCCTCAACCCCAAGATTTTAAAGCCTTGGTGTAAGACATGAAACCACTGGCTGGGCACAGACAGAAAACCACAGGATGACATCTGTGAGCCTGAGGACCCTGCTTCAGTGCACCAGGAGTTGTCAAGTGATTAAGGGGAGTGCAGAAAAGGTGAGTTGTAAGGTGCCATTAGAGGAGGGGTGCTACTCGATTCTATTCTGGTTTGTAGGGAACTTGGTGCATACCCCAGGAACACAGCCATTGCATCATACCACTTTGGATCGGACCTGTGCGTTACACACACCCATGCGCTGCTTTGGAAGGAGTAAGAGGGGTTGTGGTGTCTCAGAGGAGGCTTTTACAATACGCACAAACGCATCTGACTGACCTTTAGGTGTTGCTGAGAGAAGTCATACAAAAGAGGTGAAAGGAAAAGCCCATCAAACCCCTGCTCTCGACATTACACCTGTACTGACAGAAGAGGGACCTGGTTACCGAGAGATCCAGCATGCCGTTCTTGTGGACAAAGTTGTTGGTTCCATCAATGTGATCCGTATCCTCCAGGCAACTGTAATTGATGCAGGAGTCGGTCAGGCTCCGTGGGAGGTTGGCACACGCAAGCGGCTCGTGGGGCATCTCGGGAATGGGCACCTGGTTGCAGAGCTTCCTCATGTGCTCGCTGAAGAAATCGGCGTAGCCCACGTTGAACGAGGCCAGGGTAGTGTTGAAGGTAGCCACGGTGATGGTGGAGATCTGGGACCGCACTGCAGGAAGGAAACGAGATTTCCATTTCTAAAGCTGGGAAACTGAAAACTGAGGCCACACTTATTTACAAGCAAGGAGCAGCTCTCTTGGTGCAACTTGTGATGGAAGAAGACATGAGAGGTTTCCAATGCCTGCCAGAGGTACAAGGATGAAAGCACAGATTTAGTTCTTTCTTTACGTCGGGGTAAATTAGGGCAACCCCAAGCTTGCTCTAGTGATGGGTGCAGTTCCATGGCAGCTGAAGTTGATCTCAGTCAATTGGGCTCAGTTGATCTCAGTCAATCAAGGAGCTCAGCCAGTCTAAATCTAGTCCAAAAGGGGGATTAGATTGCGGTTGGTTTTGCTCCATGCGTTCATCCAGTGCCTGGTCTTTGGAACACACGTTGCCCCTGCAAGGAGGGCAAGAGGACCGACACCACAGCTGGATGCAGAGGTGAAGGTAGTGTAAGAGCAGCACCACCTTGGGACAGCTTTCTGAGTGACAGAACCATAGACCCACCAAGGTTGGAAGAGACTTCAAGAGTCCAACTGTCAACCCAGCCCCACCCCATTGCCCTCCACACAGAGCAAATAAAACCAAACCCTCAAGAGATGAGGAAAACCAGTTAGTCCTGTAGTTTTACATGGAACCAGTAACACTTCCTCAGCTTCTTGTTGCTACCTCAGTGAAGCCTTTCTCCCCTGAAGAGTTTGATTTACCTTCCTTGACAGTGTTCTCTCCATGGCTGTTTGAGTGGTCCGGCAGGTCCGAGACTAGCGTGTGATGAGAGTGGGAATGTCGAGCACTCAGGCTCTCCATCTCCGTTGCTGCGTCTGAGCTCCCTCGTCTGGTAAACTTTCCTAGGGCGAACGCAGGAAGAGGCACTTAGTCTACTCATCCGAGAGGCGTTTGGAGGCCAGAGACAGTTATTCAGGAATACAATAAAATACAAATCAAAAGAACCTGCTGAAAGAGAGGGACTCATTCAGTAGTTTCTTTTAACTGATAAAGGGGTGGTTGATAGCAGCCAACATGGCTTCACCAAGGGCAAGTACAGAATCACAGAACACCAGGGATTGGAAGGTACCTGGAAAGATCAGCCAGTCCAGTCCCCCTAGCACAGCAGGACCACCTAGATCCAGTCACACAGGAACACATCCAGGTGGGTTTTAAACCTCTCCAGACAAGGAGACTCCACAACCCTCCTGGGCAGCCCCTTCCAGTGCTCTGTCACCCTCACGGTGAAGAAGTTCCTTCCCATACTGATGTGGAAGGATATCACTGCATGACTTGGTTTAGCTTGAAGGAGCCACTATTTACCTTTGAATACTGCGTGATGTCAGGACAGCAGAAGCCTCGTGACCTGTTACAGCACCTCATATTTGTATCGTATCCAGCCTTCTAATTAAGGCAGACTGAACACTTTTGGTCATGCTCCTAATGACCATATTTTGGCCTCTCCAGAGATTTCTCTTTCGAATAAGAGGATGTAGCCGTTCCTCAGATCTATTTCAAGCTGTGGTGCTTGCAGCTACTCAGGGAAAGGTGGCAACGGGACGAATGAGGAAGTGTGTTGTTCTCCGGATGTTCAGGATGGCAACAAGACAGAACCTCAGGGGGAAAGAAAACTTCACCTCACCTAATATGGTGGTTTGCCAGCCTCCCCTCTCGATGCCCCGCCGGTCCTCTCCAATTCCAGAGAAGCTGCCAAACGAGAAGGTGCTGCGCGTGGGTGAGACGTCCAAATGATCCTCATGGAGGAGAAAGGGCACCCCCATCCTCCTCTGCCGCTTCTTCCCGGTGTGGTGGAAGGGAATTGACCCTTTGCGCTCACGCTCCCTGTCCTCTTTGCGGCTCTTAAACTGCAGAAGGAGGAGGAGCAGAGACAAGAGCAGGGAGAGGCTTGGAGACATGGCAAATTGAGGGGGAAAAGATGACAGAGATCTTTCAAAGTGGGTAGATCTGGAGCTTCGGGACATGGCTTAGTGATGGTCTTGGCACAGTTGAGCTAGTGGGTGGACCCAGTGAGCTTAAAGGTCTTTTCCAACCTGAGCAATTCTATGTGTGAGCCAAGTAGAGCCTTCCCTTGTGCACTTCTCTTGGCCATGCCCCCTGATACAACAATCTGCACTCTTGGATCACAGGAGTATTTCAAGGAACTCGGTCTTGCTTGAGGCTGGGTTGGATACCCTTGGCATTTTATGACATGCTTAGACCATGAGCTAGAGTTTGTGGGTTCTACAAATCTAAGTCTCTTGGACGGTTGCAAACCCAGAGCTTCATGAATTAAAAACACTGCAAGGATTTGCTGAAATAAGCTGCAGCCACCATGAAAACCAGCACATAAAAATCAGCCCTGTTTGAGCACCCTCCCCTTTGAGTGGTTTCACAGAACAATAGGGATTGGAAGTGACCTCAAAAGAGCATCTAGTCCAATCCCCCTGCTAGGTGCATATCCAACCCTATCAACAACACTTCCAGCAAGAAAAGATTGAAGTCTCATCTAGGACATGAACATCTAGTCCAAGCAGTCCTTCAGGAGGGGCTGAATCACAGGTCAAAACAAGCAAAATCTTCTTCCACTCACCTTTTTGAAGATGTTCATCCCCAGGTCTGTGGAGAGATCTGGAACTGCTGGTCTACGCAAGTTGGTCAGTGAAACCTTGGAGAATGCCTCTGCGCTCAGTGATTTTTCTTCTTCGTTGCATTTCATTGTGAGGTCCTGCAGCTCACAAAAGAGAACAATAAGAGTTCTGTCACCACCAGAAAGAAAGTACAACACACCTTCAGGTACGTCTCTTGGACCTGAACTGCAACAAGCAGCCCCATCCCTTCAAGAGACTTTATCTGCAAAACATGGATTTACTCACTAGAGAAACCCAAGACTTCTACATATCACAGAGTCAGAGAACATTAGGGGTTGGAAGGGACCCTGAAAGATCATGGGTCTTTTCCAACCTGAATGATTCTACGATTCCATCATAATCTAGTGATGGGGAATCATTTAATTAAGAAATAACCCTAACCTGAATGATTCTGTGACTCTATGAAAGATACTTTCCCCTGATGACGGGTCAAAACCTGCCAGAGCTCTACAATCCCAACAGTAATTAAAACCACCAACAATTCAGAGAGTGCTGGCTCATAAAAAAGCCATTTGACAGCAGCGTGCACAGAAGATGGGAGACTTCTACCTGCGGTGTGTCGCAAAATCTGATCCCAAAAATAGAATCCCTATTAAATTTGCTCAGGCAGCTCCATCCACAGTCAGGATTTGCTGCCAAGAGCTCAGGTGAGAGGAAAAGAGAGCACGACCTAAAAGTGGCACTAATCAACGGGGAGATGAACTGAGGGCACAGCAGCAGCACCCTCTCTTTATCCCTGGAACAGGACCGAGCCACCCAAAAAAGCCCCATTAACACCTGACACCGAGTTGCTCGATGCACCAAGATCAGAGCCTAGGCTTCCATTTCAAGTCAAACAGGGAGTGAGCACTGACACCTGTTAGGAAGGGTTGTCAGCTCAGGTTTTCTTGGCAAATCTAGAGGTGACAGTAATGCAGGACCGAAGTTAATATCATGGAGGGTTTCTGCTCGTGGGGCTGTTTGCCAAGTCCACTCCAATATTTGACCCTGAGCGTTCTTGAGTTCCTGTTGTCCCTTCCGAGGGCTTCCACCAGAGCGGCTCAGCCCAACGCAGAGGCAATCTGATTTCTTCTGACAGCTACGCTAGCACATCCTCACTAAACAGGGATGTTAGCACCGCTCACCCAGATTAATTATTCCAAATCAACCCCGAAGCCTTCAGCAGTCACAGCTCCGTCTCAGCAGCAGATTCTGCCTCCAAAACGCTCATCGTTCTCAGGGTCTCTTTCTGAATGGATGCACAGAACCAGCCTGCAGGCAGCTGATCCCACAGCACAGCTGTGCTTTCCACTGATTCTCCAGCCACCGCTTCCCAGCATCACCACAGCACTTGCCATTTGCTTGCCAACAGCAGCTGCTTACCTGTGTTTTGTGGGTGTTCACCAGCGAGGGCGCAGCAGCCACCATGGAGCTGCTGCGAGGTCTCGGCAAAGGGGTGACCTCCGGCTCAGGGGGCTTCTCTGGCTTTTCCTGCAGCATGTGCCTCAGCCGTTGCAGGTAGTACATGAGGGACCACTGCGTGCCCTCCTCAGACCAGTGTGGCTGCAGCAAGCAGCGCAGCACTGCCACGTCAAAGTACGTGGCATAGCGAGACTTCTGGCACGGTGGGATCACCAGGGATACCCTGTTCCAAAAAGGAGGAGCAGAAGCATTAGTCACCAGGGGGTTTGGCCCAGCTCTCTGAATAAAGAGATCACAAAACCTTAGGGATTGGAAGGGACCTCAAAAGATCATCTAGTCCAATCCCCCTGCCACAGCAGGATCACTTAGACCAAGTCGCACAGGAAAACGTCCAGGTGTGTTTTAAACCTCTCCAGAGAAGGAGACTCCACAACCCCCCTGGGCAGCCAGTTCCAGATGTCAGGTGTGTCTTCTGTCCTAGCACAGAATCATTGAGGCTGGAAAAGACCTCCAAGCTCACCAAGTCCAAACACTAACCCAACTGTCCCAATCCATCGCTAACCCCTGTTGCTGAGCTCCAGATCATCACGACTGTGAAACACGGCCAGAGATGGCAATTCAACCCCCTCCCTGGGCAGTCCGTTCCAAGGCCTGAGGACCCTTTCCAGGAAGCGGTTTTTCCTAGTGCCCAACCTTTCCATGCCAAGTGACAGAGCAGGCAGGGCAGCTACATTCATTAACCCCTTGAAGCCAGTTAAACCAGTTGTTCTACAAGTCAACGTTGCTGTTATGCCAAGGTGTGCAAGGGACCCCTTTTAGCCTCCTCCTATCGTTTTCCTGCCTTTCAGGTGGTGCTGCTTCCTGAATGGTTTCAGTATAGAATGTCCAAAGTGTTAGGACCACATAGACCTGGTGCTGAGGGATGTGGTTTAGGGGTGACCTGGCAGTGCTGAGCTGAAGGCTGGACTTGATGATCTTAAAGGTCTCTTCCAACCAAAAAGCCTCTGGGATTATGTGGTAAGGATAGGTGAAGGACCACCACAGGAAAAATTGTAGAGAGTGATGTGTTCCTCTCTGGCCACTTCACAAGACCCAGCTCAGCAGCCAGATCTAACCACTTTATCACTGACTGGTAAACCCGAGGCACAGCACTGCCTGGAGCAAGGCACATCCTCCTTATTAAATAAGCGTCGCTCGAGTCCTTCCTGCAAAGTCTGTTTGCAAGGCAGCAGCTGGCTGAAGGGCTGGGGGCTGATTTCTTCCTGTCCAACTGTTCTCATCTCTAAGTGGAGAATTTCACTGAGCGGAGCAGCAGTAATTAGCCAGGGACGAGCCATTTGCTCCAGAAGCATCTGAGGAACCAGAAGTCCAGCTCTGCACCTCATTTAGAAGGCAATCTAGTGTGCAAGTCGCCAGCTCCAGGCTGGCCGGGACCGTGGACAGGGACCCTCGCCGCAACGACAAAGGGATCGCACGGCTGTTGGGAAGGGGAGTAAACAACATTTGCTCCCCAGTTGCTTGGCAACCACAGCTCCCCGTACAGTTGGAACTGATCAATGAGTCCTGCCAACGAGGAGGCATAATGATGCTCTCTTCGGAGCCTGTCTGAAGCTTCATCCCCATAGCAACCGCCAGACCCGGCCTGACAAATCGATCATCTGATTCTGCCGCCTCAAAAGGCAGCTTATTTGCTTTGGCGCTCACGGCTCCGCGCTCCGAGCGGCAGTGTTCGCTCGGAGAAAGGCGGGTCTGTCTCCAGCTCTGCGCTAACACAAACTAAAAACCCCAGCCTGAAAGCAGCTGTGGTATAAAAACCCCACGGGAAGGCTCCTGATGGGGTCAGAGCCGCAGAGAAGAGCTTTGCCTTTGCCACCAGTGCACCAAGCCCCCTTCGCAGAAATCAGAGCCATTCCTAAATTAGATCCAGAAGCCCACTCCATCCCACGGGAATAAATGAAGAATAAAGCAAGCTGGTTCCTAACACACTGCAGAGTTTGGGACATGACATCTCCCAGGAGAGACAAGCCACAGGATCGCAATCTTCAGGAGGAGCTTAAGTGATCCTCCCACATCCAGAGAGACCCAGCTGGGCTTCCCTTCCACTCCACCCCCTGATCACACTCATGGGCTTCGCTCGCTTTATGGCACCATGGAAAATCTGGTTCTATCTTTACCTGCCCCAATCCCAATGAAAAGAAGTCAATTTTTCAGTGACGTGCTGGAAAGCCACAGCCTGAGCCCCATGGGGCAAGCTGGGAGGATGTTTGTGGGGCTGCTTTGTTAGTCTGCTCCTTTGGGCCAGTAGCCTAAGGCATAACAGAGGTGACAGAAGCAGGCTTGCAAAGGTCCCCTGATGAAGAAAATTTGATCAGAAGGATGCCAGAAAGGACACCTCTTGCCTGAGGCTGAATCTAGCTAAGGAGGGTTGAACCTGCAGGTTATTTATGAGGGTCTTTAACGATAAGAAACCAAAACAGGGCCATGGTCTGGCCAATTTGGTTGGTTAGGTCATAGGCTGGACTTGATGATCTTAGAGGTCTTTTCCAGCCTCAGTAATTCTGTGGAGTCTCCTTTCTTCTGGAGATGTTTAAAACCTGCCTGGATATGTTCCTGTGTGACTGGACCTAGGGGATCCTGCTGTGGCAAGGGGATTGGACTAGATGATCTTTCCAGATCTCTTCCAACCCCTACTGTTCTGTGACTGGAAAAGACCAAAGAAACTCCCAACAGGCCACCTAGAGACTGCAGTGAAATTCCAGTGCAAGTGGCTTTGAGTATCAAGTGTCCCCATCCAGTTCACCATCCAAAACTCAGACTTGTCAGGAGCTAAAGATAAACATCCGGCACCCTTGGTGTGTATGGACAGCAGCAGGTTCAAGCTGAAGGGCTTCCATGACCATCCCAACAAAACTCACTGCTGTGGGCATTTGTACCTGGGATAAGCAGAACTTCTCTCCTGAGAGGTCTGGGAGGACACGCTTCCATCCAAGGAATTCCCACGATGACAGGCAGAAACAGTGGCCTTGGGAGGTACCGAATCCGGCTGGGTTGTCTCACAAACCACCTGGAGTCCCTTTGCATAGGAAATCCATCTATGAACGTACTGACTTCTCCCATCTTGCTTCTTTTACTGCAGTTTGTGCTTAGAGGACACTATTACTTATATACAGAATACCCTGGGGCCACGCCATGGAGAAGCTCATCTAGTCTGGGGCTTCTCACAACGGCTTGTACAGACAAAGGGGAAGAGAGAGCTCTACCTAAAAAACCCCCACTGAAGATCAGGCTTCCAGCCTCTATGATAGAAGGCCAAGGAGAACCTGACAGCCACACTCAACACACTTTGGTCCCACTGTCAACTCGGGAGTCCTCAGAAATGCTACAGGGAACCGTAATTTCAAGGGATGGAGAACTTCAGGGTGGCAACTGCAAGTGCTGCTTCAATAATCTCCCCCTTCCCTCAGTTGCTCATCCAACCTTAGCAGAGACCTTACCCCCTCCAAGCTCATCCAACCTTAGCAGAGACCTTACCTCAGTGTGGCCACTGTCCAGGTTAGGAGATTCACAGGTCACACTCTGATTGTTGGTGAGAGAACTTCTCTTGGCTGAGAACACAAGTCAAAGGAGGACAATCAATCACCTGTAATGTTAGGATAAACCAGCAAACAGAACCCAGCCCAGAGCAGCTGCCTCAGGCTTCCCAGGCATCAGACGCAGCCATAAAAAGGAAAATAAATAGAGAACCCTTTGAAATCCTAAAGGGCCCTTTATATCATTTTAAATACCTGACTTTTTCAATCTGTTTAACTGCTATTCAAACGCTGGTTGGACTCTGAGGGGATGGGGAACAAGCCAAGACTACTCTCAAGGGTTTGCCTAGTTCCTGCAGGACACACAAACATCAAGCAAACAACGGGAAGGTTCTCAGCTCTCGGGAGCAGCAAAGGTTCAGACCTGTAACGATGTTCCTGATGGGTTTTACAAGGGCATTGAAGGCAGAAACTTCGGGCTGCCGGTGTTCCCACATTGGCTGCCAAATGACAAGGCCACTGGCCAACCGAAACGTCAGGTCGGACTCCTAGGAAGACAAACAGAGATGGAGCCACGCGAGCACACAGGATGATGTTGTTTCCAGTCTGATGGACAACTCTTATGAGAACTGAGTGGCACCACATGTGGTTCGGAGGTCAGTATTTGCCAGCTCAAGGGACTCTGCAGACACGACTGCACTTCAATTAGAAAATAACAGGGCAGTTATTTCCCAGTGGCATTACTACACCAGCTAATGAACTCTATTCTTGCCAGAACATGACCTTCTAAACAAAAAGGCCCAGAAAACATCCATTTCCTAGAATCACAGAATCGTTCAGGTTGGAAGAGACCCTTGGGATCGAGTCCAACCATCAACCCTACTCTACAAGTTCACATCCCCAAACACTACATCTCAGCAACTTTTCAACTCATCTTGTAAAGGGGAGCACTGGAACAGGATGCCCAGGGGGGTTGTGGAGTCTCCTTTTCTGGAGACGTTTAAAACCCACCTGGACACGTTCCTGTGCAGCTTGGTCTAAGTGATCCTGCTGTGGCAGGGGGATTGGACTAGACCTTTTGAGGTCCCTTCCAATCCCTAATTATTCTATGACTCTGTGAAATTACATCCAGAAAAATCACAGAACATTAGGGATTGGAAAAGACCTCGAAAGATCATCCAGTCCAACCCTCCTGCCACAGCAGGATCCCCTAGACCAATATTAAAACATTGGGAGTCTAATCTCTGATAGCCATGGGCCACCTCTGCTTTAATTCTGTTAGTTAAAGGGCAGCCCACATTTGTGAGCAGGAAGACAACTTCACAAGGACCACAGATGTTGGATGACATTCCCAAGGTTTGGAAAGTGCCCACTTCAGATGTATTTGCCTTTGTCCCTGCCTGGCGTGGGAATCGTTTGTGGCACTGGAAGCCTTTCTTCCCAGCTTGTCCAAACGTTTCCAGTGTGCGCTGCTGGCCGAGTTAAAAACCAAAACACAAAAGAAGAGGCTCTCTTTTCCAGTCTCCAGACAACATCCCACTTACTTTGATCCTGTGGACAAGAGGAGCGAAGAGGAACACGAAGAGCTCCACCGTGGCCATGGAGTTCTGGAAGAACTTCCTTCTGCTGTTCTCCTCCTCGTCATTGGCGACTCCAGGTCGAGGATGTCCTGGTGATCCCTGGTTTTCAGCCTGGTGGACGAAAGCGCTGCTGCTCCCTCCCCAGCTCGAGCCTCTGTCTCCTCCAAGTCGGTCACTGCTGCAGTCCTGAGGAGCCTCCAGCAGCATCCAGTGAAGAGTGTGGAGAAGCTTCGTTTCAGCTACTCCAAGCTTATCCTGATGCCCTGAATGAGAAAAACGCATCACAAACTCCCATTAGTGGCTCTATCAGGACAGCAACTGCCCGATGAGCATCTGAGAAGTTGAAATTCTACATTCAAAGCATCAAAAGTCTGTCCCACTACTTCTGAAACCTCCAAATTCACCAGTCTCCCTTCACCCTCCGGCACTTGCAGCTCAGCCGCTGAAATGCCATCTGCAGGGACACCGAGTGGGTCTAAAAGAAACCCACAGAACAAACTGGGATTCTAGGAGCTAGATCATGTGGGCACCCTGAGCATCAGTCTGGCAGATTTGCATCAACAGCTTCAGGGATGGAAAATCCAGCTCAGCGGAGCACTGACCCAGCTTGTTGCGGTTGGAGAGCAGCGTCGCGGTGCAGTGCAGCACATGCGGGAGCGCGGCTTGGACGAGTTCCCAGCGAGAAATGCTCTGGATGGCTTCAGAGAGAGCTGGAGAAAGGCCATGTAGCTTGTTCTCTACTAAAACTCTTTCGAAAGACTACAAGTAAAAAGGGAGGAAAAAGACAGACACTGTATATCTGTTTCTGCACATACCCTGGTGGAACAGAGAACATTCTGGCTTGAAAGCTCGTCAGACACGTGGACAGGCTCAGAAATCACAGAACATTAGGAATTGGAAGGGACCTCGAAAGATCATCAACTTCAACCTCCCCACCGCAGCCGGACCACCTAGATCCAGTCACACAGGAACATGGCCAGGAGGGTTTTAAATGTCTCCAGAGAAGGAGACTCCACAACCCCCCTGGGCAGCCCCTTCCAGTGCTCCGTCACCCTCACCCTGAAGAAGTTCCTTCTCACATTGATGTGGAACCTCCTCTGTTCCAGCTCACACCATCTGCCCCTTTATCATTGGGTGCCCCTGAGCGGAGCCTGGCTCCATCCTCCTGACACCCACCCTTCACATGTTCATAAACATTAGTGGGGTCACCCCTCAGTCTCCTTTTCTCTAAGTTAAATGTCTTAGAAATGAAAGATCCACCCTATATCTTTTCTGTAATAAGAACCCGAGCAAGAACCACCCAGCCAGCCTTGGCCGATCCGGCACACCAGTAATGCTGCTGGATGTCACAGGAGCTAATGAAGCCCATTTGTGGAGCCAAGAGCTGGATACTCTTCTCACACACCCCCACAGTTCAGCGGAACACAAAGAGCAGCCTGTTCAGGTTCCGTGGCCCTCAGGAGATGTTTTCACACCCTGCCACAGAAAATAACCAGCGTCCAACGTTTTTCCTACCGAGCCGCGATCTAGAGGCTCGGTGAACACTCCGAAGAGCCGATGGCTGCAGCAAGCTCATTACTTCCACCTCAAGCCACACAAAACAAGACTATCTGCCTCAGAAATCCCTCACGAAATTCCTTATTGCTGGGTGCTCCAACTGTTTCGGCGACTTGTTCCTCCGACCAGACACAAAGAGCTCATTACAGCTCACAAAAGCAGTTAAGTTCCTTCACCCAAGGCAAAGACATGGGGATAATGCGCATCCCTGCCACACACCAGTGCGGCCTCCTGGCTACCTACGCGTTCACAAGCTGTTCCACCAATTTCATCAAGCCCGGGGCAAACAACTAACTGTTGGCACTCATGATCTCGTGAATTCTTCGATGCCTTCCCTCCAGTTTCATAAAGCTGATCCTTCAACATGAGTCACACCAATTTCCCCTGTAAGAGTCGAGGGGTGATAAGAGTCGACACAATTATAAAGAAGAAAAGCAAGAAGGGCAGTGGTGGAAACTCAGCTCTCCTAAACGGCTCGTACCGCAGCTCCGGGGCTTCCTGACACCTTCGTACAGCCAAGTCAAGCCTCTGCATGAGTCAAGGTGAAGCTCAGCGTGCAGAGGAGCTTCTGCCACGTTAGGATGCTGAATTAGCTCACTGGAAGGCCGGCCAAGGACCAGCGCTGCCATAGGCTTTGTGAAAGAAGTTATCTTCTGGCCTCCAGCAGGAGGATAACTCAACCTCTTGATTGAGAAAGCTGGGGCTGTTTAATTGGAGGAAGAGGAGACCTCATGGCTCTCTACAAGTATCTGAAAGGACACTGTAGAGATGTTGGTGCTGGTCTCTTCTCACAGGTCATTAGCGACAAAACCAGAGGGAAGGGTTTCAAGCTCCAACAGGGGATGTTTAGACTGAACATCAGGAAGAAATTCTTCCCAGAGAGAGTGGTCAGGCACTGGAACGGGCCAAGGGTGGGGGTTGAGTCTCCATCACTGGATGAGTTTGAAAGACGCTTAGATGTAGAGTTGGGAGACCTGGTTTAGAGGTGAACTTGTAGAGTGAGGTTGATGGTTGGAGTCAATGATCCCAAGGGTCTTTTCCAACCTGAATGATTCTGTGAACCCCAACACTTAAGTTCCCACTTCATTACAGTGACAAAGCTCCAAGCTTTGTCTTGGAGTCTCCAAGTCTACAGAGCAAGGGAAGGGAAAAAGAGTCACTAAGTGACAGAAGACACATTGCTGCTCCCTAGCCTTCCATTTGAAGTCTCATTCCAGGTACTCCAGTGGCATCAGGGAGAATGTCCTCCAACAAGTGCCTCCTGGAAGCGCCAGCCCCGTTCTGCACGCTTCAGAAACCCAAGAGGAAGCCGTTGTGTTCTCAGCCCTGTCTTTAAATCAGGCTTGTATTCACCTCAGCGGTCTGGGGTTCTGAGCCACGTGATGCTGTTCCTGCATGGTTAGCCACCAGATTCCTCTGTTCCTTCTGGCCAGAGCAGAAAGCTAAATGGATTTCTGTCCCACAGTGAAAGATGAGCTTCCGCAACAGCAGATGTGATCACAAGCTTCCCAGACGACGACAGCACTGTGCGCTGCCAGGAAGCTGCTGTCACAGAGCTGCTGCACAGAAACCACCCTGGCAGCAGCCGCCACAGAGTGAGCTGTCACAGGCAGCACAGCCAGAACATGCAGCTCTTTGGACACGTGTTCCCATGGGGTTTGCCCAGAGGTCTCCATAAAGGTCCAGCTTATGGCAGCTTCCATCCACCCTACAAAGCCCTGAAAAGCCTCCCTCTTGGCCTGCTACGATTCTAACCTTCAAGACCTGCTCCAGAGACTAGAGAGACATCAACAGGAAAGACCTAGTTGCCACCCCTCATGAGCTAAGCAGCTGTAGCTGCAGCTGAGAGGAGCGACATGCTTCACTGGGAAGGCTGAATGAATGAGAGTGTCTGGAGCAAGTTCCCCGTAAGCCCTAACGCATCCTGCTACAGATAGAGCTGGAGCTGCAGCCTCAGGGCTGCTGCAGCACTGAGAGAACATCCCCCTCCTCACAGCAGGGCTGTCCGTGCCCGCAGCACGCTCCAAAGGACGACAAGGAACATCGACACAGGCTGGTGCCAAGGGTACTCGGTGTCATGGCTTGGCTGAAGAAAGGGCAGCCCTGTTGAGCAGTGCTCAGGGTGTGTGCAGCTCCCTCAGGGCCACTTACACAAGCTCTTCCCTTCAGCCTGGTGATGCCATCTGCTTATGCAGGGAGCAGCAGTCAGTGTCCTCCAGCTGCCTTCACACTGCTGCTCTCCTCCTTCCACCTTCTTCCCTGAGAAGAACTGAATGGGCTCTCACATACCTTGTGACCAGGGTCAGCCTGGAATGGCAGTGAGGAGGTGGCCTGGAGATGCCTAGACACGCAGTAGAGGAGAAAGCAGGTTCTGGATGCCTTTTCAAAACACTTATCCTTGAGTGGTGTGAACCTCCCAAAAGCCCAGGGAGGCTCTACCTGCAGGGAACTGCATGAGGGCTCAACCAGCCCCTGCCACGGACAGTCTGGGGCAGGTACTCCAAGTAGGGAAGAGTTGCTAGCAAGCCCTAAAACTTTAATCTAGGAGTTCAGAGCACAGGGGGTGGTCAATGGGTAAGGCAGGGCTCCACTCTGTACTAAATACAGTCATAGCACAAGCACTGACAAGCAACAAAACACAGACGCCCAAGCCTCTGGCGACAGAAAACTCCCCCTGGTCAAAAAGTCCCGGTTGTTTTCCACATCCCTGTCCATCAACTCAACAAAACAAAGGCAGCCTCGTTTTCAACCGTCTTCCAGATCTGTCCTTGAACCACCCGCAACACCAAACCACATGACCTCTACTCTGCCCTGGGGAGACCACATTGGAATCTTGTGTCCAGTGCTGGGCCCCTCAGTTCGAGAAGGACACAGAGCTGCTGGAGAGAGTCCGGCGCAGAGCCACAAAGATGATGAAGGCAGACTAGACACTGCAGAGGTGTTGGTCTGCTCAGTGTTGCAGAGAACAAGCCAACCGGTCCAGAATCCCTGCCACCCCAGTGATGGATAACACAGAACCTGCTCCCCACTGCTGGCAGGAACAGGGCAACCAGCTCCAGTTTCTAGCCTCTGAACAACCAGGAGCTGTCAGTGACATGAACCAGTAACGAGGCGTTTTGCTCCACGCAGCAGAGAGGCAGCACGTTTTACTCTCAACACCGAGCCAGCAGTGCTGGGTATCTAGCAATAACCCTGAAAGATTTATAGGTTTCTTAGAAGACAACTAGTCAGCAGCAGTTAGAGCTCCTGCAGCTAAATGTCTTGTGAGAAGCAAGTCGGGAAATTGATGCAGAGAGACCCAAGTACTTCAAAGCACTAAGATACACGTCCAGACAGAGTTCTTCCAGTCTGTTAAGTCTGGTTGCAGCTGCTTAATGTACTTGAAGTCATCCAAGAGATCAGCAACAGTTCCAGGAACGCTGACACTCCCTAGACACCCACCCCACTGGAACCTGCTGCCCACCTTCCCCTTCTCCCTTTACGCAGTAGAACAAGGCTCCACTTGAAATGCACTTTGAGTTACCAGCACTTGCATTATCATCTCTCCTTGATTATGCTCCTATGATCTAGTAACAGGACAAGGGGCAGTGGGTGTGAGCTGGAACAGAGGAGGTTCCACATCAATATCAGAAGGAACTTCTTCATGGTGAGGGTGACAGAGCACTGGAAGGGGCTGCCCAGGGCGGTTGGGGAGTCTCCTTCTCTGGAGATGTTTAAAACCCACCTGGGCATGTTCCTGTGCAACTTGGTCTAGATAATCCTGCTGTGTCAGTGTTGGACTAGATGATCTTTCAAGGTCCCTTCCTGTCCCTAATGTTCTGTGACTCACAGACCCCCCCGTTTTCCAGATGTTTTCACCTTGCACAACAGCAAAAGCCCAACAATAATGTCTCCTTGCCAGCGTTTTAAGACTGAAAACCCCCTCCCATAACCACAAACTGAAACACAAGTCCCCAGTCTCATTGGAAAGCGCGTTCACACGTTACAAAGTGCCAGGCTACACCCAGACTGACACAGCCCAGCGAGCTCACACCCACTAGTTATTCAATTACTAATCAGTTCAATGACTAATAGCCAAATGACTCCATTTTTCTCTTCTCTAGAGACGCATACAGTATCCAAACCTTGGGTGGGAAAAGGTTTCAAATCCTTCCTGAAGCATAAAATTAGCCAAATGGACTCAGCCCACTTCTGAGTTTGGCCATCAGCTACCACAGTGACAATAAGTTACATGAAACATTAGTTACTACTAGGAGTAGAAAAAGAAGCGAGTACATACCACACAGGAGGCTTCATACTGCTTTCCCAGTTTAGGTCTTAAAAACGCGCTGAAGGAAGGGAGAAAAGTGTTAGACACCCAGTACCTTGAGTGTGGGGTTTGCTCAGCTCTTTATAGGATTCTTCACATGTCAGCAGGATGGCAAAAGGCTGAGAAAATGTGAGCACATAAGGCCAGAACAGCCTTCAGATACATGTTGACCACAAGGGAGGGGAACATCTCCCTGATGAGGAAAAGCTGAGGGAGCTGGGTCTCTTGAGCTTGGAGACACAGAGACTGAGGGGTGACCTCATTCATGTTAATAAATATGTGAAGGGTGGGTGTCAGGAGGATGGAGCCAGGCTCTGCTCAGGGGCATCTGTCACACCCACTGTGGGTGTGAGCTGGAACACAGGAGGTTCCACATGAATATGAGAAGGAACTTCTTCCCAGTGAGGGTGACAGAGCACTGGAAGGGGCTGCACTGGAAGGGGCTGTGGAGTTTCCTTCTCTGGAGACATTTAAAATCTGCCCGGGCATGTTCCTGTATGACATAGGTGGTCCTGCTGTGGCAGGAGGATTGGACTAGACGATCTTTCAGTGTCTGATCCTTCCAATCCCTAATGTTCTGTGAGAACATCCAATGCTGTTACCTGTTCTAGAAGCCCAACACACTCAGTGCTGATCTATCCAGAAGTAGTTAACCCCACTCAGGAAAAGTCCTGCTGCCCAGGATAAGATCTTCACCAGACACCGTGTTACCCCAAGCAGAAGACTCTCATTCTACTCTGTTTGAAACGTGTTAAATATCACTGACCTTGTCCTTGCCCCTATTTCAAACCAGAAATCCATTTGCCTTTGGTTTTTATTAAATATTTTCCTCCCCAAGTGCTGCTGCGGAACGTTGATGAGGAAACGCAGGCCTGTCTCCTGCAGGTACAGAACGTCCACCCTCTGCTGTCCTTCCCCTCCAGAACAGGATTGGAATGACATAATTTTTTAGCCTAATCAGGTCACCTCATCCCAGCACTTTCTGAATTTATTTTTGTTTTGGAGGACACTGAACCTGCGGAATACAAAGATTCTGTGGCTGAGCCTTCAAATCGGAGCCACAACCTTCAAACCCGCCAGCCTCCCCCCCCGCAGCGGTAGGAGTTGAGATGTGTGTGAGGCAGGAGGCAGAGAGCCCCAGCCATACATTCTGCCTGCTCCTCACACATCATTCCTCTCCAATCCAATGAAACAAGGTGCGACCCTGACGTATCTGCCTGCACGCTGACCTCTCAAAGCCAGAGACCAGCACAGCACCGAGCGCTGCTGCTGCTGCTACCACCAGAGCTCCAGGAACCCTCTGCTGAGCGGGGGTGAAACGGGGGAGACCCACACGTAAGACAGGGAGGAGAGAGAATCTGCACAGATACACACGCAGGGGTGTTTTAACGTCAAGTCAAAAAGCTGCCACTAGATTAAGCTGCCTCCAGTCCTTCCCCCGTTGCCGATACACACGGAGAGCTCTGTATTGCTTGCAAATCGAACAGATCTACACCGATAGCAAAACAAACAGATCTACACCGATAGCAAACCGAACAGCTCTGCATCGACTGCAAATCAAACAGCTCCGCACCGACTGCAAATCCAGCAGCTCCGCATTGACTGCAAATCCAGCAGCTCCGCACCGACTGCAAATCCAGCAGCGGGCTGCAAGCAGAGCTCTCCCCCCCAGCGCCCTGTTGCAGCTGCATCCCAAGTGCGCAGGGCTGCTCTCACCTGGTTTGCCTCCATAGGAAGGTCTGGATGGGCAGAGGGATGCCACGGCCGCTCTCCTGCTCCTGCCCCTCGGAGCTCTTCCTTTTCACCATGATGCTGCTCTCAGGCCGCCGCTGCCCCAGCCCGGCTCAGCAGAGGCTCCGCTCGGGCTCTCCCGCGGCAGCCCCTCGGCTCTCCGCAACTCTTTCCCCTCTTCCCTTCATCCTCTGCAGCCCCGTCCCTCCCCCTCCCGCCCCTCGAACACCTCCCCTCCGGCTCCGCCGGTGCAAAATGGCTGCAGAAGGCAGGGAGGAGGAAACTGGGGGAGCGAAGATGTCCGCGGCCCGCGGTTCCTCCCGCCTTCAGCACCACCCGCTCTGGACAGCGCCCGCGACGGCGGGGAACCGACGGGGCGGGGGGGGGCGGCACCACCCGGTACCACCCAGCGGCACCAGCCGGCCCCGGGTTCCCCCCCACCACCCAGGGAAGTGAGGGTAGGGGGCGGGAGCAGGGAACTCTGCAGGTGGGGGGTTACTCCTCGAGATTTTCCCAGCGAGAAAGAGGTGAGACCGGATGGCCGCAGGGTCGGGGAAGGGTTTGGAGAACAAACCTCGTAAGGAGCAGCTGAGGGAGCTGGGGCTGGTCAGTCTGAAGAAAAGGAGGCTGAGGAGAGACCTTATTGCTGTCTACAACTACCTGACAGGAGGTTGCAGAGAGGTGGGGGTTGGTCTCATCTCACAAGTCACAAGGGATAGATCTAGAGGAAATGGCCTCAAGTTGCCCCAGGGGAAGTTTAGTTTGGCCATGAGGAGAAACTTCTTCCTGGAAAGGGTCCTCAGGCCTTGGAACAGGCTGCCCAGAGACAGGGTTGAATCGCCATCCCTGGCTGTGTTTCATAGTTGTGGAGACCTGGAGCTCAGGGACAGGGTTTAGCAGTGGCCTTGGGACAGTTGGGTTCATGGTTGGACTCTACAATCCTAAAGGTCTTTTCCAACCTAAACGTTTCTGCAGTTCTCTGGTGAGAGCCAAAGCTGATTTGCTTGTGGTTTCAACTCAGTGAGAGATGATTTGACTCAAAGATCTAGTTCAATCATTTTTGGTGGAAGAATTTCTTAGCCACCACGAGGTCAGCATTCATCGTGCATCTAAGGGTGCCAGGCCAGAGCAAACTGCTGCAGTAACAGAGTAAAATGAAGGGCCACTGCAGGTCCACCCTTATGACTTCATTTTGCACCAGTCCCCTGATTGTTTACAAGCATGAAGAGGGACGCTCCAACAAGCCAAGGCCACATTTTTCCCCCATCTTTCATTCTTCCTAGCTAATATTACAGAATCACAGACCATTAGGGATTGGAAGGGACCGTGAAAGGTCTTCCAGGCCAATCCCCCTGCCAGAGCAGGATCCCCTAGACCACGTCGCACAGGAACACGTCCAGGCAGGTTTTACACGTCTCCAGAGACAGTTACTTTTAAACAAGTGCTTTTCCCAGTCCTGTGACCTGGTGTTAAATCGTTGAGTGAAGCCTAACCCTAGTCAGCAACAAACGTGGAGTCTAATTTTTGGAGTGGTTTTAGTCACTACCAAGAGGGAGAGTCACCCTTCTTCCAAAGGAAGAGTGAGGGCTAAAGACAGACTTAGTGCTCTTTGCTATTTTTAAAAAATTAATTAAAATTAACAAGAACAACCCCAGGTACCAGGATAGGTGGGAGACTGAGCTGTTGGAGAGCAGCGCAGGAGAAAGAGACCTACATGAGAGAAAGGGAAAAGGGAAATTGGACTGGTGGCCAGCAGGATGACCATGAGCCAGCAATGCACCCTTGTGGCCAAGAAGGCCAATGGCATCCTGGGGTGGAACAGAAAGGAGGTGGTTACTAGATCTTTACTAGATCTAGAGAGGTTCTCCCTCAGTTCCTCTGCCCTGGTGAAGCCACATCTGAAATCTTGTGTCCAGTTCTGGGCCCCTCAGTTCCAGAAGGACACGGAGCTGCTGGAGTGAGTCCAGCACAGAGCCACAGGGGTGACGGAGTGGAATGTCTCTCATGAGGAAAGGCTGAGGGAGCTGGGTCTCTTGAGCTTGGAGAAAAGGAGACTGAGGGGTGACCTCATTAATGTTGATAAATATGTGGAGGGTGGGTGTCAGGAGGATGGAGCCAGGCTCTGCTCAGGGGCATCTAATGATAGGACAAGGGGCAAACATGTGTGAGCTAGAACAGAGAAGGTTCCACATCAATATGAGAAGGAACTTCTTCCCAGTGAGGGTGACAGAGCCCTGGAAGGGGCTGCCCAGGGAGGTTGTGGAGTCTCCTCTGGAGACATTTAAAACCCACCTGGACATGCTCCTGTGCAACTGGGTCTAGGGGATCCTGCTGTGCCAGGGGCATTGGACTGGAAGACCTTTCAAGGTCCCTTCCCATCCCTACTGGTCTGTGATTCTGTGTGATTCATAAGTTAAGTCCTCAAAAGCTCAAAGCCCCAGTTTAGCAGGAAAACAGCAGCCTTCGCCTGTTCTAAACCCACCCAGTCACTGCTCCCTGTCAGCCCTAGAGAACAGCGCGCGGAACTCGCTGGCAGCACTGCACTGAGCCACCAAAGGAGAACCCCAGTTGTACTCACCTCAGTGCTTCAAGGAGACCATCCAGCTCATGCTGCAGCAGCCACAGAAGCTCCACCTCATCTCTGTTCACTTTGAGAGCTGGAAGCAGGCTCTGACCAAGCACCCTCGGCTACTGCTCCAGCTGTGAGTGAGCAAACCGTTACTTACCCTGCTCTCACCCTTTTAAATCCTTCCCCTTCCAGCAGGTGATTCATTGGTTCTGCCTGGTGCCTAAGCACCCTTCTGAGGGTGCTTCCCATGGATAATTAACAGCACTTAATTACTCCTCCAGGTGGTTTGGCTGCATTTATTTATGAACTCTGCAAGGTTCCGTGAGCAGTCCAGCTTGCTGGGGGCTGGGACGCCCCGGGGCATCACACACACTCAGGTGTGCGTCCTGCTGCTCCGGCTCCCAGCCAGCCTCACAGGATGCCGGTCCTGCTGCTGCAGTCCAGCTCTGCAGAGTGGGTGGAGATGGGTGAAATGAGAACCTCTGGGTCAGTGCACCCACACCTGCATGGCCCAGGCTTGAAACTCGGGCTGTCAGTTCCAGAAGGACATGGAAGTGCTGGAGAGAGTCCAGCACAGAGCCACAGAGATGATGGAGTGGAACACCTCCCTGATGAGGAAAGGCTGAGGGAGCTGGGTCTCATTAGCTGAGAGAAAAGGAGACTGACAGGTGACCTCATTGATGTTGATAACTATGTGAAGGGTGGGTGTCAGGAGGATGGAGCCAGGCTCTGCTCAGTGTTACCTAGTGATAGGACAAGGGGCAATGGGTGTCAGCTGGAAGAGAGGAGGTTCCACATCAATGTGATAAGAAACTTCTTCCCAGTGAGGGTGACAGAGCCCTGGAAGGACCTGCCCAGGGGGTTGTGGAGTCTCCTTCTCTGGAGACTTTTAGGATGATCTTTCGAGGTCCCTTCCAATCCCTAATGTTCAGTGATCCTGTGACAAAGCAGCAGCCTCATGGCATCGGGTAAGGTTGGAGTATTTATTTTATTGTTCCACCCACCCCACTGAGCTGCTCTTCCCTCTCACCAAGCCGCGGCAGCACCCACCAACCAGCAAGTTCCAGCAACCCACAAACTGCCGGGGTTTTGGTCAAACACCTGGTGTGGGGGGAAGCTGAACCCCAGGATCAAGGACAGAATTGTTTGAGATGTTGTGGAGTCTCTTTCTCCAGAGACATTTAAACCCCACCTGGACATGTTCCTGTGCAACTTGATCTGGGTGACCCTGCTGTGACAGGGGGATTGGACTGGATGATCTTTTGAGATCCCTTCCAATCCCTGATGTTCTGTGACTCTGTGATTCTGCATGAAAAGACCTTGAGTCCGACCACCACCCCAACACTGCCAGGTCACCGCTGAGCCATGTTCCTCAGCACCGTGTTTGGAAAAGACCTTGAAGATCACATCCAACCACCACCCCAACACTGCCAGGTCAGTGCTGAGCAGGGTCCTGCATCACCCTACCTGCAGAGAGGTGTTCCCCTCCAGGGCAGAGAGGGCCCTAACTGGAGAAGCTGCTGGTTTTGGCAGGGGTTGGCTGGTGGTTGTGCAACAAGGGTTGGCTGAGAAATCAGGACAGGCTTCTCCTGGCAAGACCAGCGAGGCCACAGCAGCAGTGCCTGGTGCGGCACTTCCAGCGGCGCGTGGCGGCCGCACCCCCAGGGCCAGCACGAGGAGCAGAAGCCGACACGGAGCCACGTTAGATGACAAGCGGTTTTATTTTTGCAAAACAATCACTATACAGCAACAAATACAACTGCAAATCGGATCGGAAAACAGGAACTACCTACCACCAGCCATTCAAGAAACGCCTCTGCTTATGGTAACAGGCTCTAGAATTATCAGAAGAAATAACACCACCCCAGGTTCGCCACAGCAGACGTGTCCCCTGACACCCCACACGGCACATTCACCTGCCAGCTTTTTCTCTTTGCTAAAGTTGAAGCGGCTTCTCTACGCTTTGACTTCCCCCGAGCGCGAAGCTCATTTCCCTTCCGGCGGTGGCAGCTGCTGCAGCTGCAGAGGGAGCTGGCTTGAGCAACCCGGCTAGCGGGTGAACGCGGCACACACCTAGACTAGCGACCTACCGCGTCGCTGCTCTTCACGGCCGCTGACCTGTGAAGGGACACTGGTACTTGGGTTTCAAAGAGGATTGGGTCCAGCGTGGGAAAACGCCTTCTGCTCGCGCGCGGAAGGTCATCCCCAGACGCTGCCTTACGACCCTCCCTGGGGCTGCGTGGGGGGCAGAGTGAGCTCTGTGCGCGGGCACGATGAGGCTGGTGCTGTGCCCCAGCTGAGCAGCGAGCGGAGTGAGAACAGCCCCGGCGGGCACAGGGTTCCCTCATTGTCTGCTGTCCCTTCGCTGTCACTGGACAGAGGACAGAGCTCGGCTCAGCTTTTCGTTTCTCTCCGCTTGTGGCTACACAGCAGCGGAACTCTGCAGGCGGGGCAGAAGCGCTCGCTCCTTCGTCTCTACACCGTGACGGACTCTCCCCAGCTACCCGAGCAAGGCCTCACCACCCCCTGTGCCCTGGATTATCTCCGCTCTGCTACGGCGCTGGGCTCTCGGGCACCCAGTGGGCCCGCGGGCTGGACGTGCCTGTGGGAAAGAAGCACAATGGATGCAGTTTCCAGGAGGCTGGCTCTGCTTTCTTCTCCATATTTACAAGAGACGTCGGTTTCAAAACCAAAGACCCTTCTTGAGACGAGGAGTCAACATGAGCTTTCTTCAGTGAACGTCTAGAGCCACGGAGCGCAGGCGGAGTCTGGGTTTGGTTTCTTCTTTGCCCTTTGAATGGATCGATTGGTTTATTTAACGGCACAAAGCGCTCGACGTCTTCCCGTCCAACCCCACCAGATTCTTTCTACAGGGGGGACGATCACGATCGCAGAGGTCACTGCACGCACAGGGACAAGAAAGCTCAGCCTGCCGACCTCTGGGCTCGCAGGGGAACCGGCTGCACTTCTTCCAGAGTGCGTCCATCGTCACAGCGGAACGAGGAGCCTTGAGCCCCGGGTTTCCACTGCTCACAGCCGCTGCTGCCCGGCTGCGGGGAAGTCGGGGGGTCGGCGGTACCACGGACTCTCTCCCGCGTCGGCAAGAGGCATGAAACAAAAGCAGGTGCTGCAAGGCCAATCGCTGTCAACGCAGGGCACGAACAGAGCAACACGATCCCAACACCGATGGGTTTGGTTTCTTCTTTCTCTCTTCCTGTCTGCGGCTTCTTTGGAAAAAAATGGGAAGGGGCTTCTAATGCACCTCCCGTTTCCAGGGAACTCTTAGGGTTCCTCTAAGCAAGAGGTTAACAAGCACAAAGCAGAAATCAGCTTGGAGAAGAGAAGGCTCGGGGGTGACCTTATTGCAGTCTACAACGTCCTCACGGGGTGGGAGCAGGGGAAGGGGAGGTGGTGCTGGTCTCCTCTCTGCGGTGACCAGCAATAGGACACGAGGAAATGGGATGAAGCTGCATCACACTGGACAATAGGAAAAAGTTCTTCGCTAAGAGGTGGTTGGTCACCGGGACAGGCTCCCCGGGGAAGCGGCCATGGCTCCACGCCTGCCAGAGTTCAAAGAGCATCAGGACGACGCTCTTGTCATACGATTGAGTTCCAGGAGCAGGGAGTTGAGCTTGAGGATCCTCACGCGTCCCTTCCAAACCGAGATGCTCCAGATGGACTTAGCACGGTCTCAACTCACCGTCCTTCGCACACGACCACCCACTTACAAACAGTATCAGGTACCTTATAGTGCAAAAAGCTTTTTGCGGAGCTGAAACGTCACATCTGGGCCCGGAGGGAGTCGACCTTCCGCAGGAGTATCAGAGATGCGACCGGTTTGCTCTGCCCCTGTACCGCTGTGACGGCTTAGCCAACGCTCCGCTTTGGTTCTACCGTCTCGCAGCGCACTGGCTACCTGGACTTCATGACGGGCAATCCTGCGCTACAAACAGTCAGGATCCTTCTCCACAGACACAAGAACACCTTCTCCGCACCCTCTCGGACCACGACCCCGCCACATGCACACGCACGCACGCACGCGCACAGCCCCGAGGAGGAAAAGCAAAAGAACAGCTCAAAAGCTCCCAACACACACCACGGGAACCCGACGCGTGGAGTCAAGTAGAAGCTCGGCTGACAGTGCAAAGTCTCGTCGCGAGATTTCAAAAGGATAAAGATCAAAGGAGGATGTAAACTGGTGGCTCCACGGACACGAGCAGCGGGTGGGCGGCCGCTGACGGAAGTGTCGCCGTATCACCTTCAGCATCCTCTCAGCGTCTACAACGGCGGCGGAGCTCTTGTGGGGAACTCCATTGGCTTGGTTCTTCGTACCTCTCTTCCATGTGTCTTTGTTTTAACCCTTCTATCATCAACACAACGAGATTTTGACCTTGACCCTATTTATGGATGAATCCCCCGGTCTAGGGAGCTCATCTCTCCCCACGCTACCTTTTACAGGCACCTCTGTGACGTTGGTCGCCGCTATCCGAGCGCACAGGTGAGACATCGCTAGAGGAGTGGCAGGGATGTCTTCGCAGAGATTTCCTGTCTTGTTTTAACTGTGTTTCAACTTTAGCAAGAGGGGAACAAAATAAATAGATCTGGCATCCGACCGCCACTACATGAGAGCAAAAGAAAACAACCAAAAGGTTAAAAAGCCAGAATCCCCACTCAGCCCTCTTTGGAGACCCTCTGGGAAACACCTGGACCCCACCAAGAATCAGACCGCGGTGAAGGACGGGGGGAAGACCGAAGGAGTCCTTCTCCGGGCGGCGCAGAAGAGACTCGCCTCCGGCACTACACAGGGTCACGGCTTTTGGCTGTTACAGAAAGCAAATTCACGCGGAGCTTCCCCTCTCTTTTGCGTTGGGTTTTTGAATTCTTATGAACAGGGGAGCAAAAAGAACCCCAAAGGAACCCCGCTAAAACATCTACTCTTACCTACCTAAAATGGTGACACCAAAGGGTGCAGGAGACACAGATACTGTGAATAAAGAAGTGGGATATTCAAGTATATGAGGAGGGCGTATCACAAATGGCCACAGAGGGATAGATATCGAGAGAGCTCTAATACTGGTCTCAAACAGATGGGAGGGGACGGGGACCGGCGGCGCGTACACAAGTCTATCCGCTTCACCAACCTCCTAACCGGGGACGAGGCCGTCGGCGAGGGAGCGCTCGCTGTCAACGGCCTTGCGGAACGTCGCTTCCCCAAGCGCGGGTCAACGGTTCTCGACTACTGCTCTGAGTCATTAGGTCAATAATTTATTGGCTTTGCAGCTACACGCTGACGTAGTTAACCAGCTCGGGGCGGGGGGAAGAGAAGGGGTTAATAACTTAGTTCAACTTTCGTTCTACTCGCTCGTACAAAATAACGCTTCTGTTTCACTTCAGCTCGAGGTTCTCTCTACGCGCCTCCTCCTGGCAGAGCAGCCCTTTCGTGTGATCTGCAGTAGCTCACCGCGGGCGACGCTGCGTTTAATTCCCCACCTAGCGACGGGACAGTGACACGAGCAACTCGGGGAGGGGTCGACAAGGCTCTTCGGAAAGAGGTGGGCGGCCTTCAGGCACATGGAAGGTAAAAAAACGCGGCTTATCATAGTACTCCATGCAAGACAGAGCAGAGCAACACTAACTGTCCAATGGAACATCATACTGCGGCTGGACACCCACGTAAAGCCAGCGTCTTCCTGCGGGGAACGGAGATCGGGCCAGTCCCCTGCGCCTATGGACTTCTACCGATTACTTTTTTTTTTGTGTGGTTTTTTTGGTCTTTTTCTTTTTTTGGCTTTTTTTTTTTGTTTTCACTGGATGGTCAACTACGAGTCTCGGGATGTGGCGGAACGTTTTGGACATGGTAAAGGATGAATGGAACACCTGCTCTGAGCCCATTCCTGCCGAGAGCTCATGCCTAAATATTATTACTTCATAATACAACGCAAAAAAAAAGGAGATGAGCAAACTCATAAGCCCTGCTTGGCGAGGGCTGCCGTGACGTCTTCAGCGAGGGTGGCGAGCTGGGGCGACTCCAGCAGGTTGATGCTTCCGGAGGACGAGACGTTGCTGAGCCTGCGCGGAGAAGCCACGCTGGACCGGCCCGGTGACTGCGTGATGATCTCGGCGCCGTGATCCACCCGGGCTTTAGCGTGCTCTCTGAAGTTCAGCTTCTGGCTGTCGATCTGCCCCAGGGAAAGCAAAGGATTGAGCACACGTTACAAACTGGCCAAGTGACCCCGCTGCAGGCCATCACGCGGGGGCCGTTCTGTGTCAGAGCCTGAAGATGTGCATAGAATCATAGAATCATTGGGGACTGGAAGGGACCTCAAAGTTCATAGAATCATAGAATCACTGGGGATTGGAAGGGACCTAGAAACTTCATAGAATCATTAGGGATTAGAAGGGACCTCAAAGATCATAGAATCACTAGGGATTGGAAGGGACCTCGGAAGTTCATAGAATCATGGGATTGGAAGGGACCTTGAAAGATCCTCTAGTCCAATCCCCCTGACACAGCAGGATCACCTGGACCAAGTTGCACAGAAACATGTCCAGGTGGTTTTGTTTCAAGACTGAAGAGTTCAAGCTGCTTCCCTCATCAGAAGAGTTGGAAGGGAAGACTTTCTACCTTGTTTACTAGGTACTGATTTACTGCATCATGTTCTCTTACAGAGTCACAGAACATTAGGGATTGGAAGGGACCTCGAAAGATCATCCAGTCCAATCCCCCTGCCACAGCAGGATCACCTAGACCAAGTCACACAGGAACATGGCCAGGTGGGTTTTAAACGTCTCCAGAGAAGGAGACTCCACCACCCCACTGGGCAGCCCCTTCCAGTGCTCTGTCACCCTCACTGTGAAGAAGTTCCTTCTCATAATGATGTGGAACCTCCTGTGTTCCAGGTGACACCCACTGCCCCTGCTGAATTCACAGCTCTAATCATGTCACTGGGCCAGGGGCACAGGGGCAGCCACTTCCCTGACTCTCTGCCCTTACCTTGACGTTGCCACCCCCAGGTACGTGGTGGGCATTCTCCAGGGAGCCAACTTTAGCCTGAGCTTTCTCTTTGAAATCCAGTTTCACGCTCTCGATTTTCACACGGCCGCCTCCTGCGCAGGGAAACAGAGACAAGGAAACTCAGATGCAGGAGCTGGAAGGGCTCAGGGAAGTCGGAGCTGACGCGCACGGCTGCGCTCCAGTTACTTCCCTTTCACTCGAGATCCCACAGCTTTAGAGAAGCACAGAGCACGGCTGCGCTGCGTGCTCAGTGAGATCTACACACGTGGGTGATGAGAATCACAGAGCATCAGGGATTGGAAGGACCTCGAAAGATCAGCCAGTCCCATCCCCCTGCCACAGCAGGATCACCTAGACCAAGTCACACAGGAACATGGCCAAGGTTTTAACAACCTACCTGGGCAGCCCCTTCCAAGGCTCTGTCACACCGTGAAGAAGTTCCTTCTCACACTGATATGGAACCTCCTCTGTTCCAGCTCACACCCACTGCCCCTTGTCCTATCACTAGATGCCCCTGAACAGAGCCGGGCTCCATCCTTCTGACACCCACCCTTCACATATTTATCAACATTAATGAGGTCACCCTAAGTCTCCTTTTCTCCCAGCTCAAGAGCCCCAGCTCCCTCAGCCTTTCCTCATCAGGGAGATGCTCCACTCCCTTCATCACCTCTGTGGCTCTGCACTGGCCTCTTTCCAGCAGTTCTGTGTCCTTCTGGAAGTGAGGGGCCCAGAACTGGACACGAGATTGCAGACGTGGTCTCACCAGGGTAGAGCAGAGTGGGAGGAGAACCTCTCTCGATCTGCTAACCGCCCCAGGATGCCATTGGCCTTCTTGGCCACAAGGGCCCACTGCTGGCTCCTGGTCATCTCAGTCTCTGTTTCAATATGTCACCAAAGCGACTTTACGCTCCAGCATCATCCTTTATGCATTGAGTGAAGAAAGTTTCTTTTATTGCCAAAGTACATTTACGTTTACTTGGGCTACACAGCAGACCTGGAGGTGTTTAAAACCCTCCTGGCCACGTTCCTGTGCGACTCGGTCTAGGGGATCCTGCTCTGGCAGGCGGATAGGACCGGAGGATCTTTCAAGGTCCTTTCCAATCCCTAATGTTCTGTGATTCTGTGACAAGGTGGTAGCAACCACGGTCTGTCCTTCACCCAAGGGGGTTCGGTCTTGCCTTTGTCCCCATCTCAGAAATTCCCACGATACCTGGCTTGTGGTGGATGTTCTTGAGGGAACCACACTTGGAAGTGACATGGCTCAAGTCGATCTTCTTGGTTACGATCTGTACCTGCCAAAAGCACAGAGACACGCACGCAAGTCACCCCACGAAGAGAGCCCAGTCCACAGAAAGCCAAGCCCTGCAGAGGAGGAGCCCAAGCCTCTGCAGAGCCCTGGAAGAAGGAGAGGTGGTTAGTAGAGAACAAACTGTGGCACGAAGGAGGCGACCCCTGGATTAGTGCAGCCAGCTTCCCTCCTACCTCAGGAAACCACAGAGCTGGGTTAAGCTTCACGAGCAGCAAAACAGAGAGGAGGACTAAGCAGACCAGGCGCGGGGTCTTCCTAAACTGCTTCGGTGGCTCCTCTCCAGGTGGACGCTCTGAAGCCCCACGAGCAGCACGACCTGCATTCTGCTTGCTTCAGCTCTTCAGTGCGCATCCTGGCAACTGGGACTACTTTGGTGACTGGTGTTTTGCCCCTCTGCTTCCTATCTGTCTGCATCTCAAACGCAGCAGAATCTTCATCTCAACGCACCAGGGGAAGCCTGATGGACCTCATCTGTGGCAGGAGCAGCCAAAGGCTGTTCCACTGGTGTAGCGCTGTGGCACCGGCATCAGGGCGCTGGTCATCACAGCCCTCTTCCCTGAGCTTTCTCCCTGAGTTTTACCGGTGTTCTTGCTCTCTGAGGAAAGCTTCGCTGAGGAAGGACTGGGAGATGCCCACCGAGAGCTGCTGGCTCTCTCTGCAAGTTAATTCCTTGGGTGGAAAGGTGCTGAACTGGCTCACGCTTGGCTGTTCAGTGATCAACCTGCTCCGTTCCTCCTCCTGCCCCAGCGCTGGAAGCTCTACAGAGGAAGATCAGGAGGCCACCACCACCATCCACAGGGCTCACACAACTACCAGGCTGGGCTCACGGGTGAAAGAGCAGCGAGTAGGAGAGCAGTGCTCAGAGGAAGGGAGACAGAGGGGTCTGGCTGTGCGAGGTGGGTCGCCACGGCGGAGACGCCTGTGCCCGGGGTGGGTGTCAGCACTACTTACATTTCCGCCCCCCGCCGCGTGTTTGATGTTATCTCTGGAGCCACAGCGGGACTGAATATCGCTAAAATCGATCTTCTTGTTTAAAATCCTAACCTAAAAGGAATCGGAGGTGACTTACGATGCGCTAGACACACACACACCCCCCGTCGGACGAGCGGGGCCACGCTCACCTGCCTCGTGCCGGTGGATTTGCCCTGAGAAGCTCAAAGAAGTCCTTGCTTACCCGTCCCTGGACCACCTGTCCTACACTCTCTCTAGCCATGGCCACAAGAAGAAGCCCCCTCCTTGCCAAGGCCTGGTGCTCCATCCAGCCTTCGAGGCAGAGATCCCAGACCTGAACACCCAGGGCGTTTCGCCCGTCCTACCCCGCAGCCACGACAGCAGCTATGTCCACAAAACAGACCTCAGCACGTCCTGTGGACTGAGAACCCCAAGTCAGATCCTCCAGAGGGTCCCACTTGGCAGCCGGCTCGAAGCTGCTTCGTGGGTCCCCTGCCTCACGTGTGACCTCTGCACCGGTCAAACCACCGGGGCTCCAGGTGTTGTCTCTCTGTAAGTGGTGACGACGGCACCGGGGAGCTCCCCGTCGGGTAGGTCACCTTCAGGAGGGCGTCTGCAGCAGCAAACTGGCGCCTGTCTTCCTCCCTCCTATCTGCTCAGTCTGACCAAGGGAAACAAGACACACTGGGCCATGAAAGCAGATGCTTTTGGAGCTTCCTGCTCTAGCTCCTCCTCCAGTCACCCCCCCAGTGCTGCACCAGAAGGTGTCACATTAGTTAGAGACGCACAGGTCAGATGGCTCCAGGCCAGACACGAAGCAGAAAGCCCTGCCCAGCACTTCCCCGGGCGCGTCTCTCGCAGCAGTGGGTGATGGCACCTCTGAGCCACGGCTGCGGGGCTGGCTCTGGGCACGACCTGGCCACGAAGGACTGCGAAGCAAGGGGACTGCTTGAGAGGTGCCTTTGACCAAGTGCCTAGAGGATGACTCGCAGCCAGAAGTCTGACGGTTTGTGAGCTTGGTGGCCCGTGGACCTGGCCCGCAAATACATAAAGGACCAATCACCTCCATCATCCTCCCTGCCTCGCTGGGTGACACGTGTCCCCGCGCAGACAGGCCAGGAGGAGACTTCTGCAGATTAAGGCTTTGAACTCCTTAACCTGTACTCTTCAAGAAACCCATCCTTCCCAGCAACACCTCCCAGCTGCTCCCAGACTGGGCTGGGGATGTTGCTGTTGTCCCCCTGAGGTGGCTCAGAGCAAAGGAGCAGTGCTCTGCCAGCACTGGGGTCAAGAGGAGCAGGGCTTTGTAGCAACACCAAGTGAGAGACAGGGAAGCACGAGAGATGGTTGGGTCCAGTGGTGCCTGACTGCTAAAGACAACATCTGCTTTTGGAAGGAAATGCTGTTCCAGCTCTGCCAAGAACCATCCGGTAGAGGGAAAGCCCCTAACTCACCCCTAAGTCACCAGCATCTGGGCAGAGAAGCCCTGGACATCTCCCACCCTGCAGCGCACGGCACTGGGATCCGTTAGGACAAAGACACTCCAAGAGCTGAAACCATGGTGCCAACCAAACTACAGCCTCTGACTATGTTCTCCAAGAAGCTGATGGTCTCTCTTCTCCCTGCCTTGCAGTTAGGGCCTCTGAGCAGCTCTACTGCCAAACCCTGTGCCTCAAGCATCTCAAAATGCTCCAGCATGGCTCTGCTGAACACGCTGTGGGGCTGTGAGATGGGAGGAGCTCCCAGACACACTGGAGGTTCCACATCAATATCAGAGGGAACCTGATGGAGGGGGAGGGTGATGGAGCCCTGGAAGGGGCTGCTCAGGTGGGTTGTGGAGTCTCCTTCTCTGCAGACATTTCAAACCCACCTGGACATGTTCCTGTGTGACTTGGTCTAGGTGATCCTGCTGTGGCAGGGGGACTGGACTGGATGATCTTTGGAGGTCCCTTGCAATTCCCTAAAGTTCTGTGATTCTGTGATAAAGGGCAGGTTCCTCCGACTCAGGGAGCTACATCCTGGGGAGCTAGATGTTATCTCAGAGTTGGCCTCCTGGTTAACCCAGGGGCTGGGCAAGACAAGGAGTGGTCTGGCACAGGAAGGAAGGTTAAGACCAGAAGCTGATTGGGATCAAGAGGCAGCTCTTAAGTGCTTCTAACTGTTACCAAGGTCAGAGGATCCTACAGTTCCTCACGGTCCTGGCAGAGGCTGCTGGTAGAGGCAAGGGAGGGGAAGGAGTATTCATTTAGCCTAGCAAAGTCCTTGAAGCTGTGCTCAGACCTTCCACCTCTACAAACAGCTCTGCTCTCTTGAAACTCCACAGGACCCCTCTTCTAGCGCTTTAGCTTAAACAAAACAAACCAAACACCCAGACTTGGGCTAAACTACAGGGACAAATCCAGACCAATCTCAGGTCTATCTCCTTGGGCGAACCGGCTCTCGCAGAGCTCAGCAGACACATCCCAAAATCCAAACGTCCTCTTCTTTCCTGCCCTTTCCCCTCGAGCAGAACAAGCTCCTTTCCTCACCTCCCTCTGCAGAGCAGAGCGCCGCCGCTATGTGACCGAGCCGCTGCGACACAGACCAGGCATCGCCTGAGCGTCTTCTGCCGACAGAACGACCTTCTCCACTCAGTTGCCAACATCTCGACTCATTAGAGCTCGGCTGAAAATGCCTCCGCTGCCGGCCCCGCCGCCGGGATGACTCAGGCTTTCACAGGAACTCGCGGCCTCGTAATGTCAGTCCACGCCAGACAAAGAGAAGGAACAGCTTCTCCTCTGGCTGCTGGAACTGGGCAGCGCTTCATCTGACACTGCAGTCGGCTGAAGGGCTGTGGAATCTCCTCTGAAGACATCCCAGACCCACCTGCCCGTGTTCCTGTGTGACCTGCTCTAGGTGGTCCTCCTCTGGATGCTGGACTGGATCGTCTCCAGAGGACCCTCCCAACCCCTAACATCCTGTGAAAGACACCAAACGCTCCACAAAGGCTCCTGCAGTCAGAGGAAGAACATTAGGGGTTGGAAGGCACCTCCAAAGAGCATCTGGTCCAATCCCCCCACCAGAGCAGGATTGCCTAGACCATCACAGAATCATTTGGGTTGAAAGGACCTTTAAGTATCATCAAGGCCAATGTTCTACCCAACACCTCCATGCCCACGAGACCATGTCCCAAGGTGTCTTACTCACTTGTGCTGGGAACACCACCAGGGATGGTGACTCCTCCACTTCCCTGGGCAGCCTGTTCCAGTGTTTAATTGCCCTTCTGCCCTGCTTTCCCACCTGAACGTCCCCTGGTGCAACCTGTGGCCATCTCCTCATGTCTTGTCATCGTTTATATGGGAGAAGAGGCCAACACCGGCCTCCCTCCAGCTCCTTCTTTCAAGTAGCTGCTCCTGATTCCCTGGAACTGGTGAGATCCATCTACTCAACGACTGCACTTCTGTGCTCTGCTCAGAGGCAGAACACATCCTTCGAGAAGAAGGAAAATCCCAACAGAGGAGGGAAGAAAACCCCAAAACCCCAGTCTTGGCATCTGAAAGAGATTTCCAGCCCCTTCCCCCAGCCCCTCTCTGCTTCCCTCGGGCTGCCTGAGAAAGAGCAGATGCAAGGAGGCTCCTCCTGAGAGCAGAGCATTTCTTCCACGCGCAGCCCTGAGCAAGTGGCCTCTGAGCTCTGCCAAGAACGTCTCTCCGCGCTCCGCTCTGAAGAGAAAACCAGACAACTGCCTCCTGGCTGAGAGGCCGTCGCTCCTCCGGGGTGCTGGGGGCTGATTAAACACATCACAACCACCCACTCCCAGAGGCAGCGGCCCCACGCATCCCAGAGGGGCACACGGGAGACGCACGAGCGGGATCCTTACCTGCCCCCCTTTAGGCTGGTACTTGATGTTATCTGTGGATCCGATTTTGGACCTGACGTTCTTGAGGTCAGGCAGCGGCTGATTGATGACTCGGAGCTGCTTCGGGGTGGCCGGAGACTTGGGCGGCGTGCGAATGATGGCAACTTTTTTCTCCGTAGGTACCAGTATGGCAGATTTGGGGGTCCCAGGAGTGTGGGGAGTTCTGGAGTAGCTGGGTGTCCCTGGAGTGCCTGGGGTGCGGGAGGCGTAGCTTGGTGGCGTCCCAGGAGTGATGGCCGTGGAGCCGGGAGTAGTGGGGGTAGAAGTTCCGCTTTTTCCTGTTCGGCTACGGATTGGCTCTGATCCTACAGCCAAGAGAAGGCCAAACAAATCAGACTGGTTTCTAAAGAGCGAAACCCAGAGGCAGGTGGGGTGGAGACAGGTGGGGGTCGGGCTCATCTCCCAGGCAACTAGCAACAGGACAAGAGGACAGGACCTGAAGCTGCCAGGGGAGGGTCAGGCTGGATGTTAGGAAGCCCTCCCCTACAGAAAGGCTGATCAGAGCCTGGACTGGACTGCCCAGGACAATGGTGGAGTCACCATCTCTGGAGGTGTTGAAGGACAGCCTGGCTGTGGCCCTGAGTGCCCTGGTCTGGCCGCTGCGGTGATGTTATGTCCTAATCTGGGCTGGATGAGCTCAGAGGGCTTCTCCAGTCTCAACTCTTCTGAGATTCTGTAATTCCTGCTGGAAAACGAGAACCCACAGCTGGTTTCTGTAGCCTGGGCTGAATGCAAATCCAGCTGTAAGATTTGGGGGCATTTCATAGGATTTTGTATGTTGTAACTGACATAAGGACACTGAGGGTTTGCTGTCCCAGCTCAGCCCAGTGAGTCCCTCCCCTAGCTTAGATCTCAGTTCTCGGCAGAGGCTCTACTGGAGGACCCGGGCACTGGGAGACCATCGCTGTGGAACAGCAAATGAACACCTCTGATGGAATCACAGAGCATTAGGGATTGGAAGGGACCTCAAAAGATCTTCTAGTCCAATCCCCCTAACAGTCAGGTTCCCTTCCCCAATGCACATCAGAGTATTTCATGGTGTCAACTCCAGGTTTGTCACCTCCGAGGTTTCTGCTGCTGTTTGTAGTCACCCAGTGTTAAACTTCCCACCACATGCTCCCAGAGCCACCCATCTGCGTAGAGACCAGAGACATCCAACTCTACAAACCCAAAAGGAAGGGGAGACACTCACAGCAGCAGGAGAGGGTCAACATGCAAGAAACAAACGTACGGGTGGTCCGTCGGACTGAAGAGGAGAGAGAAGCTGTGAGGGAGAGAGAGTTCTCCTCTCGGTCTCGGTCCCCGGATACGCCCCTTCGAGGAGGATGGATAGAGGAAGGTCTTGGTAGCGAGGACCACTTCTCAGGACTCTTGCTTACCCCATCCTACGAGCAGCAAAGGGGAAAAAGGAAGGGTTACCTGTCACAACTCACTCTCGACCGATAAACAGAGCAGCAGGGGACAGTCATCCTAGGGACCGTGTTTGCTGCTCACACGGAAGCTGCAGAGATCCAGACACCTCCCATGCTCTGCTCAACTCCAGAACACCCAAAACCCATCTTCCAGGTTACTTACAACTGATCCAGGCAACTCTGAGATCTAGATATGGATGGATTCCACGTTTGAGTGTTAAGAAGGAACAAGGTGGGGTTTCCTATTGCAGGCTGAAAGCAGAAGACTCGTCCAGAGCTCAGGTGTGACATCCTTGTGTGAATGTACCTGCACTACCTGAGTTTGAGCTGTAGCACCGGTGGCCCAGGAACCCTGCACTGCACTGTCAGCTGATAGGGTAATAGAATGGAATCACAGAACAGCCAGGGTTGGAAGGGACCTCAGAGATCATCTCGTTCCAACCCCCCTGCACAGGCAGGGTCACCTTCACTAGAGCCGGTTACTCAGGGCCCCAGCCAACCTGGCCTTCAGCACTTCCAGGGATGGGGCAGCCACCGCTTCCTTGGGCAACCTGCTGCAGCATCTCAGCACCCTCACAGCCAAGAATTTGTTCTTCACTTCCAACCTCAATCTCCCCTCTTCAAGGGGGAACCCCTTTCCCTTGTCCTCTTGCTACCACTCGTGTCAAAAGCCCTCCCCCAGCTTTCTTGTAGCCCCTTCAGAGATCAGGAAGCTGCTAGAAGGTCACCTGGGAGCCTCCTCTTCTCCAACCCCAACTTGCTCAGCCTGTCCTCGGAGGGGAGGTGCTCCAGCCCTTCGATGGTTGTAGCTGCTCTCCCCTGGACACGCTCCAGGCAGGAGCTCTACATCCATGTGACTTCTGCATTTTGAAATACTAACTTGGAATTTTTTATGGAGAAAAGTGTTTAGCTGCTGCTTTTTTGAGCGCAGAACCACTGATCCCGGGGTCCTCCTTCCTTCCACACTCTTTACTATCTGGAATCAGCACGCTGACCTCTGTTTTTTCACCATGGCCAGAGCAATGGACAGCTACTGGTGCTAGACTACTTTTTGAACTTATGGGGTGGGCAGCCAGAGCCAGTCGTGCGTACGCAGCCAAGTCCTCTCAAAGACCAACGCGACGATGGTCCCCCCCAGCAAAAGCCGGGCCAAGAAGATGCATCCTTTGTTCTTACAACTCATTTCCCTTATTTCCCTCTGGAGAATCTCCCTGGGTCTTATCCATCTTGCAGCCTGTTTTCCTGCCTGCTACTGGATGCAAGTAGCCCCACGCAGGCTTCGCGGAGAGTTACTCAGATTCAGCGGGTGCAGAACGGGGTCCGAGCACTCTCCGAGCTAACCCTCTCTACCGGCTCTGCTACCTTACCTTTGCATCTGACTTTGAGCAGGGCAAGCAGTCTCTTGGGCCTGCCGAGGAGGGCCGGGCATAACAAGGGTCTGTATCGAGAAAAGTGGCCCTTTTAGCGGCTAGTGAACAAGCTGAGCTGGGTCTTGGAGGGAGCAATGACTTTGCTCTAGACTTTGAGGCAGGAATCTTTGACAAAGAGGCAGTCTAGTCACGAGAAAACAAACAAAAGAGAACACAACGTGAAGCCGGACAAAAGCAAAACACATGCAACATGGACCAAAAGGAAAGGGAGAATCAAAGGGAGCCAAGCTACGAGCGAGTGGTTTTCCCGGGTCTGGTAGCGGTGCCTCTGCAGCTTCAGCAGGCATCAAAGCTTCTGTTCTGTGGTGTCTGACAGGAACCATCTGGGTCTGGACAGTTACTGATTCCAGGAAGTGCCTTTTCCCACAGATGTGTTAACAGGACAGAACTGTGAGGAAAGGCTGAGGGAGCTGGGACTCCTGAGCTTGGAGAAGCGGAAACTGAGGGGTGACCCCATTACTGTTTGTAAATATGTGAAGGGTGGGTCTCAGGAGGATGGAGCCAGGCTCTGCTCTGGGGCATCTAATGATAGGACAAGGGGCAGTGGGTGTCAGCTGGAACACAGGAGGTTCCACATCAATGTGAGAAGGAAATTCTTCATGGTGATGGTGACAGAGCTCTGGCAGGGGCTGCCCAGGGGGGTTGTGGAGTCTCCTTCTCTGCAGACATTTAAAACCAGCCTGGACAGGTTCCTGTGCGACCTGCTCTAGGTGATCCTGCTGTGGCAGGGGGATTGGACTGGATGATCTTTCGGGGTCCCTTCCAGTCCCTGATGATTCTATGATTCTAAGACAGAGCCCTGGACTGAGGAAACCTGTCGATGGTTGAAAGCACCTAACTGCTTTGAGGAAGGGAAACCTCCTTCAAAGGGAACGGGGCTCCTTGCTTAAGCAACGCTTTTTATTCTCCACGAGTATAACTGATACTACAAAGAGCAACCGCAAAGCTCTTCTCGTGGCAAGGAAGGAGTTCAAAGGCTGGAAGGCTTTACTGCCACGAATATATTCCTAGAGAGAGTTCTGCAACACATTGCTGCCTCTTTGTTTTCATCCTTATTTCACGGAGAACAAACAGAATGGAAACGGGCGAGTAATTCTTTGACGCAGGAGCGGCCGCATGTGCCTTGATGTCACATCAAAGGCTTCTCCAGGCTTTGACCGATTTATCACGGTCCGATTTACGGGTCCCGTTCGCTTGTGACACATTGGGGCCACATTTACATGTTCAGCCAGTGATTTTTGCCTCCTTCAACTTGTGGATCATGGAATCACAGAACGTTAGGGATTGGAAGGGACCTCGAAAGATCATCTAGTCAAATCCCCTGCCACAGCAGAATCACCTAGATCCAGTCGCACAGGAACATGTCCAGGTGGGTTTTAAACGTCTCCAGAGAAGAAGGAGACTCCACAACCCCCCTGGGCAGCCCCTTCCAGTGCAGGACTGGAAAGGTCTTTCAGATTCAGACTCTAGGCACCATGCAGAGACCTCTTCCTTTTCACTCTTACTGTGAAATTCGTGTGCATCTAACAGGGATGCTAAAGATGGATGAGACCGAGATGGTACAAGGGAAGAGGTGAGGAAAAGGCGTGACTCTGGGCTAGCGTGGGCTTCTCACAGAGGTCTGCAGCCTCTCAGGTTGACGCAGGAAACTTTTTAGACTCAATAGCAGCAGCAGAATCTGACCCAAGTAAACTTCAGAGACATGCTCAGGGCTGGTAGCTCAGGCAAAGGAACCTATACCTGTACTACCCCCAGAAAATGATGACCCGTGACAGCTCTGCTACAATTTCTGGTGCTGGAAGCACCAGCTCTCCACAGGACAAAGGTGTAACCCCAAACCTCAGGCACTGGTAAGTCAGGATGCAAAAACCTTGCTTTATTCCAAAGGTGTTCCTAGCAGTGGCCAATGTTCTACGGTCTTGCTACGGCAGGTACACAGCTCCTTCCAGCAGATGGAACTGCTCAGCCTTTCCTGAACTTGTTCTGCAGAGCACTGTGTCCACTGCAGGCTGAGGTGGGGAACACAACTCGTTGGGCTGGTGATCTCCCATCACCAGTGGAGAGGAAAAGGCTGCGCCCAAAGCACACAAGAACTAAAAGCCAGGAGGAAGCAACATGAAAAAAGGGGAGGTCTTCATACAGAAGTGGAGCCAAGGCACAGGTGAGAAAAGGCTCAGGAGTTGTGCTGAGTGTGGCAATGAGGGACGTGAGGCATGCAGGGAGACACTCAGCCGAGGACACAGTGCTCCTCTTTGCTGTACCCCAAGAGATGGGGATGAGAAAGGTGCCTAGAAAGCAGTGTGGGTACGTAGAGCACTCCACCACCACCACAGACCACCCTGAAAACTGCCTGGTATTGACTCAGAATCATTCAGGTTGGAAAAGACTCTTGGGATCATCAAGTCCAACCATTAACCCTGCTCTACAAGTTCACCCCTAAACTTTTCTTGCCCAAGTGTTGATCATCCCTCGAGGACAGGCAGTAATAAGGAGCTTCTCCACTGCTAGCCACGGACAACAAGGCCAAAGTACGGCGGTGCCGCCGATGTGAATCGGCAACGCGTCCGTGCCACGTTGCACCGGGATGTTCTGGAGCCGTGGGCCCCTGTGGATGTGCAACGCAGAGGTTGTTCAAGAAAAACGTGGGAGTCTTGATCCTTTTGAAATGAAGGGGGAAACAAAGTCTAAATGGAACACAGGTCTGAAATGGAACACAAATGTTGGGTGAAACACAACTGACACCCGCGACACGCGGTGCCTCCTGAACTGACAGAGAGAGAACGACCACAGGAGATGCTGAAGGCAAAACTCGTTTTACTCACCGAGAGCTTTTCCTTTGCTTGTTTAAACACACCAGGAGCCTGGGTTGTCTCACTGCCTGCTGCTGAGAGATATCCAAAAAAAGACTCGATAGTTAGAAACAATAATAATAAGAGTAATAGTAATAATAACAATAATAAGCAGCGTTTCCACTTAAAACAACTGCATGCCTTGGAATGCTTTGGGTTTGGTCCTCGTAGTGACTAACACACAGAAATGAATGTAGCTGCCTTTAAAACACCCTGCATTCAGCACACTTGAGGGGTCTAGGGGATCCTGCTGTAGTGGGGGGACTGGACTAGATGATCTTTCAAGGTCCCTTCCAATGCCTAATGTCCTGTGAGTCTGTGAAAATGGTATTTGCACAGTCCCAAGGAATCAAAGTTTTGTGTGCGTGTTCCTAGGATTCTACAACCTACACTAAAAAGTCCAGGAGAGTGGAAGAGGCTCTAGTTGTGAAGGCCAATCCTTGGACACCTTAGTATCCTGATTTTCAGGCTCCTCTCAATAGTCCACACCCGAAAGTTTTAAGAGAGACCCCTGAGATCATCACTTTTTCAAAAAACTAAGATGTTTAATTCCTGTTGCATCAACAAGGTCAGATCCTACTGACTGCAAAGGAACTGCTGGTTGGGCTGCATCGCTGAAGCTGACAAGCCCATTCCAAATGGGACACGCCGACAGTTGGAAGTGGCTTCAAGAAAGGTTGATATATTTTACCTTAAAGGAAAATGGGAGAGAGACAGTGGCCTTCAAAATCCCAGAGCCTGGAAAGAGCAGGACGGCTTGTTCAGGCTCAGGGCTACGTAGGTTAACACAGGGCCATGCTTTAGGATTTAACGCACAGCACCGCATTCTTTCACAGGACCCCTCTTCGAGCCTCACCACTGGAGCAGAAAAAGGGACACCGAGAACTTCCCAGCAACACTGAGCAGAGTGAAAGATTCTACAGGATAGTTCTTGTTCACTTTGCGGTGTGGCTCGAGATCCTCTGCTTTAGAGCCCAGACCTCTATGTTTGACTCATTTAAAGCCCAGACCTCTGAGTTTGAATCATTTAGAGCCCAGACCTCTATGTTTGACTCATTTAGAGCCCAGACCTCTACACTGGATTCATTTAGAGCCCAGACCTCTGAGTTTGAATCATTTAGAGCCCAGACCTCTATGTTTGACTCATTTAGAGCCCAGACCTCTACACTGGATTCATTTAGAGCCCAGACCTCTGAGTTTGAATCATTTAGAGCCCAGACCTCTATGTTTGACTCATTTAGAGCCCAGACCTCTACACTGGATTCATTTAGAGCCCAGACCTCTGCGTTAGACTCATTTAGAGCCCAGACCTCTGTGTTTGACTCATTTAGAGCCCAGACCTCTATGTTCAACTCACACCACTGGAACTTTTGTGACCAAAATCTTTCTACCCTGAACTCCCAGTGCTGATAAGTAATGCAGCAAAAACGAGGGAGAGTTTCCTTCTTTGGTCCTCTAAATAAGGCCACTCCTATCGAGGCGTAACATCAACCCTTTGCTTCGTCCTTTCCTCTTCCTCTACCAAAAATTAAGGGGCTGTTTTTTTGCGTGGAGTGCATTCGTAGTGTGAGCCCAGACCTCTTCTCTGCCAGCTTCCCGCTGCGCACGGCTGGATTCCCCCTGTGGATTCTGACTGCACAGCATAAACGTCAGTGACACATCGGGAGGCGTCAATGCAGATAACGTCAATCAAGCAGGATACAAGTAGAAAACGCTTCTTATTATGCGCGAGAGCGGAAGAAGGCAAAAAAGAAAGAGCAAAACAATGGAAGCGCAAACCATGGCTTGAAGCTGTCAACATCTTCCCACCAGAAACCAAAACAAAAGAAAGAGGGGCGGAAAAAAGCGTATTCAAAGAAACAACCCAAAATAAAGAGAGACTCGAATGATGAGCAGCGATTCCTACACCACCACACTCTAAGCATGATGCCAAGTCACAACCACAGCGCTCCGGAGGGCCGAGCGATGACAAGCACGCATGGATCGCGGCCTCCGTCCATTCAACAGGCAAGTACCAGGAGAGGAGCAAAAAGAAAGAGAGGAGGGAGAGACAGCATGACACGAGCCACTACAAAAATAAAAGGAGCAGCACTACTTGTGAAGGTTGATGTTCTGTATCAAAACAAAGGAAAGAGAGAAGCCGCTACAGCCAAAAAGAAAGGAGAACGTCTATGTTTGCCAGCCACATTGCACAAGTGAACAGAGCGCAGTCACCTGTCTGCTTCCGTTTAACACAGGAGAGATGAGTTGGTCTAGTGTATTTGATAGCAGGTTTTAAAATGATTTTCCTGGAGGGAGAGTGGGCCTGAACTTCAGTTTTTTTAGCAAGTTCAGCTTTCTTATAGACCGCTAGGGACACACACACACACACACAAAAAAAAATAACCAGCGACAACAGAACAACAACGAAAAAGAAGGGACAAAAGAACACAAAAAACACAGAATCAGGAGAGGCCCCAGCAAAACAGTTTCATATGACAGTTGCACCCACGTTGCAGACCCACCGCTCCACAACTCCAACCCGACGCGTCGCTTCTACCGGTGGCGGGGGGGACGAATGCCGCGACGGGGGCGGTGGGGCGGCGAGCCCTGCACACGGCGGTTCTACGAGCATCTGCCTCACACGGTTCTACGACACCGCGTTCACTAGCGGCCGCTACTGTTAATGTTCCACGACGCGCGTCGTCTACCGCGGAGTAAGCAGCTAGTACTGTACAGCAGCAATAAAGTAACCGACTCCTTGTTAAAAACAGTATTAAAGCAAAAACAACTCTCAAAAAAAATAATGGTCTATAATAATATTATAATAGGGAGTGTTAAATGAACCTTTTTTCCTTCTCACTTCATCTCTGGAGAGTGTGCTAGGTTCCTTTTTAGCTAGTTTCCTTTCAGGAGTGGAAATCCTGCCTCTCCCAGTTTTAAAAGGTTTCTCTTTTTTATGCTTATCGAGAGATGGTCTTCGCAATTCTCTCTCTGCCTTCTCCTCTTTAGGAACAGGCTCTAACTGTTCAGTCATGATGCTCCTATCATCATCTGTAGGATCAGAGCAAATTACAACAACAAACAAACAGAAGATTAGTAACCAACGTTAACGACCGCCCGGTGGGGCAGGGGATAAAGAGGTGAAGAGAGAGCGGGCGGATCAGTTAAGACAAGGCAGCGCTACGGTGCCGCTCCTCTCTCAAACATGCTGCCACGTGGCCATTACAACTACTGCTGGTTTTTGACCACTAGCCGGAAGCACAAACACCGAACGGACAAAACAGAAAGGATAATGCACACCTTGAGTATCTGCCCAGAGACTGTCCGTGTCCATGATGGAGTCGTCGATTGTCGTTTCATCCTTGTAATCGTCGCACGTCTCGGTCTTGTAGTCGGTCAGCAGGACTTCCTCTCGCTGCGGTGAAGCAGGAGCTTCTGGAGAGCCCTCCTTGGGCTCAACGTGAAGGTCAGCTACTTCCTCGACCTCCAGCTCCTCTTCAGCCTGCGAGTCCCCTACTTCAATGTCTTCCTGCTGGGCAGCAGCAAAGCGCACGCTGTGAGAGGCAGAGTCACCCTCATCGACCGTTGTCTGCACCACCGTGATGAAGTCATCCTCCACCGTCACCACCGACTCAATAACGCCTTTCAGTTCAGGCAGCGCTTCTAGACCACCCTGGGCGAGAAGTTCTTCAGTGGTAGGTTTCTTGAAGTCGAGTTCTGGGAGCACTTCCGGCGTAAGATGCTGTTTATCCTCCTCTTCTTCTTCTCGCTCTGCTTCGACCCCTTCTTCCTCTTTGGTGGCCCCAGCAGTCACTTCACAGGGTAACAGCTTTTGGGCTTCCAGAGGTTCCACAGCTGTATCAGGAATCTTGTTGGCTCCTTCCTCAGGCTGCGGTATGCTCTCCATCTGAATCTCAGCGGGCTCCTCCTGGAGAGGCTCGGCTTTCGGAAGCTCCTTTGCTGGTAACTGCGCAGGCTTCTCTTCCCCAGGCACGGGAGACTTCGGAGGCTCTGCTTTGACATCCTCTGGTTTCAAAGACTCTCCATTCGAGCCTTGGTCATGCTCTCCACTGGATTCGTAGGACTCCTCTTTATCGACTGCCTCCTGATGCACCAGATCGGGCTTTGCTACTTTCTCCTTAATTTCTATTTCTGACAGTTTGGCACCATCCTTCAAGTAACCCAGCTCGGTCCTGGCAAGTGCATCTGCATCCTTTGCTTCTCTGGGTAAGAGGGTCTGATCTTTCTGCTGCATGTCTTTGGACTCAGGCTCTGCTCTTTTAACCGAGGATTTGTCCTCCCCTGAAGGGAAAGAAACCGTCTTACTGATCTTGCTCTCTAACTGACTCTGAAGTTCTTGGTCAGCTCTCCTGGCAGCCACTTCCATGTCGTGCTTTATAGCATTGTAATCTGGTCTGATTGGAGCCTCCAGCTCGGCCAGCTCAGGAACAACACTGAGAGTCTTCTCCTCCTTCTCCATCAGCAAAGAAACGGCATTCTTCTCCATCGCGAGATCAGACACCAATATTCTGTCATATATGGTGCCAGCTACGTGAACCGTATTGACCACCCTCTCTTCCTTCATTTCCAAGAACGCCTCAGGCTTTGTCTTCTCCGGCTCCACCCCTCGGGTAGGATGGACCTCCTTGGGGCCAACCTGCTCTTCGCTTCTTTCCAGCACGGTGTGCAGCTTGTCTCTTTTCTCCTGCTCCAAGTCCCTGGCCAGAACGGACTCCCCATGCTGACCCGCGTCCTTCTCGCCGAGGAATTCTTTGGACTTCTCAGCTGCTGCCAACTTCACTTCTATCAGCGACAGGTCAGGAGCGAGGCCACGTCTCAGTTTTTCATCTGTGCCCTCGTAAAAGGGGCAGGTCTCACCCGTCAGGTTCTCACTGTCCTGAACGGGAGAAGGGAGTGGGACTGTGTACTTGTTGAAAACACAGTAGCCCAAGTCTTCCAGCTGGCTTTCAGCTTTCAGGGGGACATGGTTTTCATCCATCACGGGTGGCAGGGCCCCGCCACTCTCTTCCACAGCGGCGTCAGAAGGAACTGACTTCTTCTGCGCCGCCTCAGCACCTGCACTCACGGAAGCGACTCTAGATCTCGTGCCTGCCAAGTCCAACATTTCAGGCAGGTCAGGAGCCAGGACAGCCCCGTTTTTGTAATAATCTTTGGCCGGGAGAGGTGACTCAGCCAAGGTCTCAGGCTGGACCTTTTCTTCCACTGCTGTTTTTTCTTCTTCCACGTGCTCATCTTCCTCTCTGCTGTCAGTGGGGAAGGAGGGAGCCTTCTCCACCGCCGGCGTGGTTGCTGGCAGGTAGTCGTCACCTTCATCCATGCTTCCACTGGTGTTGGTTAGAATGTCCGAAGCAAGGGGAGAAAGATCCTGTGCACGACCAAAGCTAAATCCGAGCACGATGGAGTCCAGGCAGGACATGGGCAGGTTGATAGACATACTTCTCTGCTCAATCGCAGACCTGCCCCCGAGCCCCAAGCTCCTGCTCAGAGTCAGGTCATCTTTGTTTTTATTGTGCAGCTCTCGCTTATCTCCGTAGACCTTGGGGTCAATAGTGAACATCCTTTCCGTTGGGGAACTTGGTTCTTCAGACTTGTCGGGTGAAAAGCTCTGAGCCAGGGTACTGTACCCTATCTCGTGAGCAGGCACACGCTGCTGCTGACCCAGTTCTGCCTGGAATTCCTCCTCCTCTTCCTCCTTGTCTTCAGGTATGAGATGATCTCTCTGGTAAAGCCCGTACATGCTCTCTTTTGTGTCGCTGAGCTCATAGTAATCGCTGCCGTGTTTCAGAGCATCTGCTTTGAAAGCTTCCTCTTTCAGAGCGGAGGTTTCAAAATACTTGGACATTCCAGACCGGTCCTCCTCTACTTTCATGGGAAGAGGAGACAAAACACCTGTCTTGTCCTCCTTGGTATCCTTCTTAACATCTTTCTCCAGAGAAGCTTCTAGAGGAGGAGTCTTGGCAGTAGCTAAACTAGGTGTCTCTGGTATGCTGGGTAACTGTGTTGTATCAGGGTGCTCTGCTGTCTTCTCAGGAGTCAGTTCATGGCTTAACTTGGTTGGAGGCACCTGTGGACTTGGATGCACCTCCTTTTTCACATCTGCTGCTGCTGCTGGGAGCCCACTTTGGTCCATTTCTTTTTCTGCTTTGAGAACATTGGGCGATGTTCTAGCTTCACCACCCTTTGGGAAGTCCACTTGGTCTAGGGAAAGGGTCTCCACTTGGGGCTTTGTGGTAAATTTACCATCATCTAATACTCGAGCCTCCCCTTTATCATAGAAGTCGTACCTTTCTTCCTCATCGCTCTCATCCTTGGTCATGTCCTTTTCCTCTCCCCAGGCAGGGATCTTCTGGGTGCTGGGTGTCTTCAGGCCATCTATAGCTACTCCTGAGATGTCCTGCAGCGCTAGAGTCCTGCCTCTGGGGAACTGCTCATCTTTAGCAAGGTCTTTGGCAAACAGTTGGTCAGGGGGTTCCTGTTTTGTTTTGAAACTGTCTTTGAGCAGAAGCTCCTGGGGGACAGCAGGGAGTTCACTTTTGGCTGCTTCTGCCTTGGGTTCCAAAAACAACAGCGAACCCCGGCTGACGGCAAGATCTTGGACATCTTTAAGGTCGTCTCTGAATGCCATAGGCATGTCTTGGTTGGCTGACAAGGGCACGTCTGCAGTCCTTTCCTCTGCTTTGCTCCCTTTAGGCAGCTCAGGCAACAAGTCCTTTAGTTCTTGAGGAGCAGGAGGCTTGGCAGCAGGTTCTGCAAAACCGGCTTCCCCTTCCCTTTGTGAGTCGCTTCTGAAGCTCTGCTCCGACAGAGGTGAAGGCATTTTGTCTTTGTCTTTGCTCTGCAAATCCTTTTGATCTAGTGCCTCCGTTTTTGCTGGCTGTGGAACTAAGGCATCGTGTTTAGGTTGCTCACCAGTCTTACTGTCTTTCCCAGCCTCCTGCTGCTTTGTGTCTAACGGTTCTGCTGCGAAAGGGCGCGCGCCCTCCTGGACACGGAACTCCATCTTCGTGGCTGCAAGTAAATCTGAAGTAGTTTGTTTGGGTTTCACAGCAAAATCATTTAAAGCACTTAGAGGCAGGCAGTCATGTGGCTCACAACAACAGCTTGGGATGAATGATGGGGAGGAGAGGGAGAGAGATGCAACCATGCAGCAAGGCCATCCACCTAGAAATCAAGTGCTTTCTGCTTTTCTCATTTCCTCTCAATGTATGAGACTCTGGAGTGAAAATGGGAGTTGTGCACACAGAAATAAGTGACTGCTGGAATGAGATGGTTTCATGGGACTTCTTCACCTTCATGGTTTGAACACAGCAGCAAAACCACAAGCCCTCCTCACTTCAGTGACGCGCCTTGCTGGGCTCTGCACCTTAGCTGGGTGCTAAGTCAAGCCTGCGAGATTGAAGTCCGACCGATAGTACCTGTGTGTTGCTCACACCTAAAGCTCCCAGATTTACAGACCTCTACACCTTTCTAACGCTTTCTCCTACGTGCAGCCTCAGCTAAAGAAACAGGGCAGACAAAAGGTTTGCATGTAGTTTTTTAATGCAATTGTACCAACTTCTGACGTTCGTCCCCGGGCAGATACCAACAATCTCACTTGGTGTGGCTCTGTGTCTGGACCTCAGGCCCTAGTTCAGCTCATTGGAAACGAAGATGCTGCTCTTGCAGCCTGCCACTGTATCTTTAGGGAGCGCTACCTAGTTCAGGTTGTTAGTACGTGCTCTATTAATTATTAGTTCCAACACATGAACAGTTTGGTTTAGCTTTAAACATACAGAGACCCGACGGCACCTTGGGTGGCTACAGCAACTCAAGACCTGCTGCCACCACAGAGATGTTGGGCAGAGTCTTGGTGGTGTTGCTGTTCCAAACAGGGAAGAGTGGGCAACCTGATCTAGGTGGTCCTGCTGTGGCAGGGGGATTGGACTAGATGATCTTTGGAGGTCCCTTCCAATCCCTAGTGTTCTGAGATTCCGTGATAGATAAACCATTTGCTACAAGGTAAGGCCCCCATAAAACCAGAGTCCTGGCCATGACTGAGGAGGGGAGGGGATGGACTGAAATGGAAGGCAGGGGTACGACATAAGAAGCCACAGCCCAAGGGAAGCTAAACCAGAACGCACCGAAGCACAACACGGAACAGCAAAGAAACCAAACACAAAACCCGCACGCCGCAAATGAAAAGCTTTTGTACAGTTTAAGCCTCTTATTGACACCGTCAAACTCAACAGATCTATGTTTCGCAAGGAAAAGCAGATGAATCTCTGCACCAAAAAGAGAAAGAAAAATACACACAGATCAGCAATGTGACTGGCAAACACACCTGCGATGGGGCAAAAAGGCTTGCGCGGAGGAGCCGGCCGAGCTGCAAAGCGTGTTGTATGGCGGCCAAGGAAGGGGCAAAACAAACAAACACTCGGGGATCAGCCGCGGCGGTGGGAAACCACGTTGTCACAGAGCACCTGCGCAACCGTATCGCCTGCTACGTGCTCGTCAAGCATTGGAACAAGAGCAGTCCTACTGAGCAGTGGGAAGGACGGGCAATGGAGCAGCCTGGGCAAGCGCTGGAGAAAGCGGGAGGATTCGCCGGCAGCAAACGCATGCAAAGCTAAGGACACGACTTCCTCGGCCGAGGAAGGGGATGTGTCTTTCCGGGGTCTCCCGGCTGGACATCACACTTGGTCTTCACCGCACACTTTGGCCTCCAAGCCAGAGTCGGCCTGATCCTCACAGAGGCCCTTGGCTTGGTCCCAAGGCTCAGTGGGCCTGTGCTCTTTTCCCAGTTGCTTCCCAGGAAGAGCAGCAGGTGTTGCTCCCAGAGCCACTGGCCTCTCTAGTGGTTCTTCTCCGGGGATGGAACAAGGAGGCGACATCAACACCAAGAGTAAACACCAAGCACATGGCTCAACAGAGCTGCACCCACAGAACACTTTCAGCTCAGGACCTTGTGGATCTAAGCAGATCAAAGAACTGCTGGTATCCAGCCCGTGTCAGTCATCGGGCAGCAGAATTCTCTTTGGGGAAACCCCAATCCAAACATCCTATTCTCCCCCCACAGAACCACGGTGATGAGAGCTGAAAGGGCCTTTTTACAGGTGCCCCCCTCCCAAAGGCGAGTGCGGGGCAAACATCCATTGCAAACGGAGATGGGGTCGAATGGCGGATGGCTCTGACAACACCGATGCGTCCGTGAGCGCAAACACACAGTGGTGTTTCCTGGTAAATGTGTTGCTGGATCCAAGACACCCGACTGAGGAACAGTATAGAGCACTCAGCTCCTTCCGCTGACCTTGGCAACACTCAGCTGCTACGTGCCACCAAGTCCAGCTACTGCATGGATCCTGGACTGGGCAGATCACTGAGCCACTGGCACAATCATACCGAGCCTTGTGCATGGCTGGCAACCAACAGCTTCACGAGGATTCAGCTGCGACTCCTACACCAAGTGGGTTTATAAAGAGTTTCTGCCTTAAGCTGCCTGACGTCTCAACTCTGTGGGTGGAAACTGGTTTGAACGCAAGGACTCTTCACTTTCTCTCTGTCTCCGCGCTAGCCCCCAGGCTCCTGGTCACCAAGTCAGTCAGAGAGACTAATGAGTGTAATAACTACTTGTCATCTGAATTTCTAGGACGCAGCGCTCACCCCAAGGGCTGTCAGGATCAGCACAGCGGTACCAAGAGCGATCTTGACCCACACCATGATCATCCTGATCATCGCCCTGAGTTTAAAGTCTGTCTCATGGTTAAGGACTTTCCTGAATCTGCCTTAGACCGGAGCGGCTCTGAACTTGGAAGTGGCTGCATCCAGCCTCTAGGTACTGAACTAAAACCTCCTCTTTTGCTCCAGAGACTGTCCCAGTGGCAATCTGACAACCAACCTTCCACCTCTGTCACGGTCTTCGAAGAAGTGATGGAAGGAACACAACCACGAGTTGAGGCTGAGGAGGTATCACTTATGGAAGGCGCCGCACATTGCTAATGACACGTAAGGTCAGAGAGTCTGTCTTAAATGAACAGAAGCCAGAAGATTCAGAATCAGAGCTGGACCGATGCCTGAGCATCACAGGGATATTGACACACACGGGCCGGTGTCAGGCTACGACAGACCCCCGCTTGAATCATGTGCATTACTTTCCCCTGTCTGAGGTAGTTTTGCACCTACCTCACACAGAGGTGCAAACACCTCTGTGCTCTCGAGACACAGACCTTCAGCAGAGTCAGCTCTGGCTTTAACTCCTGGCCCTGCGCCCCACGACTGAGTTAGTCAAGTGCTGTGAGGTGGAACGTGGCCTGCTCTGCCTTGGAGAAGTCAGCATTCGTGTTAGTCACTGCAGCAGCTTCCTCCTCAGCTCCTCAGAAGCTCTTTTGCTCTAATGCAACTGGCAGGGTTAAACCACCACTTGCTGATGTGCTCGGGCCGTATGAAAAGAGGGGACAGGAACAGAGCCAGCTTTGTTTTTCTCCTCGTTCACCCTCAGCTGACACCATGTTAACTGGGTACATGCACAAAAGAACTGGAGATCAAACGTGACCCGACACAGCTTCAAGTCAGCTGAGCACACTGGGGTGAAATGGTCTGGCTTTGTCTGCTGAGGGTTCGAGACCTCGCACTGCTATTTCTAGCGTAGACGTGGGGTCTTCCCCCATTGGATTAACACCTGCTTACCCCCAGTACCAATCCTGGGGCCTCCTGCACACTGCTCTTGGCATGGAGAATACATTAGATCAGACTTCTCTTAACTGCTCCTGTGGCTACTGCTGTAAGCCAGGCCAGCAGACCAACAGCCCTGATTTAGCCAAGGCTTCACTGACCCTTTGAGATGGAGAGAGCTGGGAGGAGCATCACTTCCACGTGGTGAGAAAACACAGCAGCGAGGGCTCCCCCAGCCCCGAGAGCAGCGGTGTGTGATGGAATGGATGGCGGGTAGGGAGAGGGGGAAGAGGAACAAAATGGGACCATGCTCAGTTCACCTTCATCATGGCCCAACAAGACCTCTGTGCTCTTCACTGTGGCACTGGGATGTGTACTAGAGCCAGTCCACTCGGAGCAGAACAACGGGTGTTCATAGTACTCCTCGTCCGAATGGCAGGGCTCATCATCAGGCACAGACACTGAGATGGAGGGGGCCAGGCGCTTACGCCCCTCCCTGCTGGCAGCAGCCCCACAGCCCGGGCAGTGGTGCAGCGGTCCCACCTTATCCTCCGCCCCTTCATCTACAAATAGACACACACAGACAGAAACTGCAAGACAGACAGACAGACAAAGAAAAGACAAGACAGGATGGACACATGCACTAGCAATGTTCTTCTGCGGTGTGGCCGAGACGGCATCTGCCAAGGCTGCAGGGCAGCACAGGGTGGAAGAAGGAGCCAGCTGGGCATTTTAACACACGGACCCTGGATGTGGTTGGTGTTTCTTCCCTCAGGGTTTATGAACATTGGGAACCAACCCTTGGAGGCAGCCAACTTTGAAACTACTCACTGGCTGCGGAGAGGAACGCGTAGTGGACACAAGCCACATCTACAGCCTGCACTGATGCTTCTTCAATGTGTCTCACAGCTGACCAACTGCACAAAAAACCTCTGGTTTCATCTCCAACACAGCTGAATCCTTCCTGGCCAGCAAGGGAAGCATTCCCAAGGGTAAATTTTGACATGTCCCTTCATCAGAAAGCTGACCCGCTCACAGTCTGCTCAACAGCAGGTTTGACCTCTCATTCCCCGCTTTCTTCCTCTTTTTTATAAACAAGTGACGCTTCAACACCCCAAAAACCCACCTTGTCCCTAGACACACAACCACCTTCCATCCTGATAAAGACACCAGCTGCTGACAGTTGCGGGGAGGGGGAGCATGGCTTTGCAAGACAAAGGAAAATATAAAAGGACTGACCCACCATCCACTTGGTCCCAACCCAGAGACCTGAGAGCTAGTTTCAAGGACAAGTGCAGACCTAGGGTCTGTCGGCTTTTTGCCAGCTTCCAAAACTTTCCTCTTGGATGCAAAACAGCCCGAAAGCAAGGCTGGAACACAGGCAGCACAACTGCTACAACCAGCTCTCGGTGTCTGACCCAAACACGAGATGGCTCACGAATGCTACCAAGACTACCATCGCCCAAGAGACCAGGAATTGGCTCCCAATGACGACCCCTTCCTTCTCTGCACTTCTCCGTGCACGGCTGCCGGCAAGACTGGAAAGAGCTGACGTGCTGCCTTCTCTGCTGGAACTGGGGCATGGTGGAGCAAAGAACAGAAGGTTGACACAGTCAGAAAGAGAAGATGGAGCAGAAGGATGTGCAAAAGGGAAAGTTCTCCTGCCAGTTGTGGGTCATATTCATCCAGGGGCCCTTCAGAAGTAAAACGCATCAACACGAGTGAAGCTGAAACCTCAGGATTTCTCTACACCAAGGCAAACAAGACTGAAAATTCCTCCTTGATATGCTCTGACTGGACTGTAGGCAAATAAAACACAGGCCCTGCCTCTGCTCCTGACAACTACAAGAAGTGACAAGAGGAAAAATGCTTAATAGGGGGGGTTGTGGAATCTCCTTCTCTGGAGATGTTCCTGTGTGACTTGGTCTAGGTGGTCCTGCTGCGGCAGAGGGATTGGACTGGATGATCTTTTGAGGTCCCTTCCAATCCCCAACGTTCTGTGATACTGGGATGAGCCTGCATCATGAGGAATGCCAAGTCCAGAGTTGTTTGGGGCTGTTGCCTCCGTGGCTATTAGAGAATTACATTGTCTATCAGCTTTATTAAAGATCCTTTCAAAGTTTCCGCAGATAATTTCATTGACAAGAGAACGATGCCTTTAAGGAGAGGGGAGAAGAAACATCCATTCTTTGTTATCTCAGTGGCTCCTACCAGCCCTCTTTTCATCTCAAAGAAAGAGAAAAGTCCCCCTCCCTTACTCTGGAGTCCAAGACTGCAGTTGCTCCTCACAAAGGCTAATTCTGCTGTAGCTTCCAGGTATCTTTTGAAAATGCCTTTCGAGAAGTGACTTGCACTCTAAAGGGATCCATTTTTATAGAACATTTGGCTCCTTTCAGCCTGAAAAACATCCTTATTGACATATAAAGCTGAATCTGCTCCGAAAGGGAGGCAGCCCACCACAGGCATCCTCCTACCCTCTAATATTTGGAAAAACGTTTACGCGAAGACATCGGAAGGCGCCACGCACAAAAGGACCGCCGAGCCACCACGAGGGCATCGCGTCAGCCCTGCGGGGCCGGGTACCAACCGCTGCAAGGATTAGACGGTGCTAGGGAACGTCTCGTCTCCGCAGCGAAACTCTGTCACCGTTGTCGCGGTAAATAATCTCAACAAGGCAAAACCAGTTTCTCTTACCTTCTGCAGCAGCAAAAAGGGACAGGCTCATCTGAACGCTTCTCTGCAGCCAAAGAACGGGAGAAAGCTACGTGCACCGAGTCCTTTTGCTCCCGAAAGAACACGTTTGACCCACAAACCTCTCTGTCCTCTCTACCTTCTTTTTTTTCCCTTTTAATCTGTGTTTGCTGCATGGCTGGCCACATCCACCTTTGTCATGTCTACGGCTGTGATTTCCTCCCCGCTACGACTGAAGGAAGCCTCTTCTGGATACGGAGCAACACAACAGGCACTGACAAGCGCGTCTGAAGAGAAGGGGGGAAAACGGGGCTCTGAGCTTCAGGTAACACGTGCCCCTCCTTTTTCTTCTTAGACTCACAAACTGCAGTCTGATGAGGAGAAGGACAGACAGATGTGTGAAGGGGCACAAGGATGGAGAGCCCAGTTCAGCAAAATGGGGTCAAACCCTACTGAGGCAAAGTCTTCCAAGAGGAAGGTTTGCCTGAATGAAAATAACAGGTCTGGCTCGCCCACGACAGCTCATCCAGAGAAGGTAAGGACCACATCTTCTAAAGCAGAGGGGAGCTCAAGATTTCTCCTACACTGAATTCACGACGCTGATCTTTTGGTGGCATTTTTTCCCAAGAAGATTGGACATGGCCCTTGGTGCCCTGGTCTGGCCGCTGTGGTGATGTCAGGTCATGGGCTGAGCTGGATGAGCTCAGAGGGCTTTTCCAGCCCCAATAATTCTGTGATTCATCAACCAACCCTACTGTGAGTTCCAGTTTCCAAACTGGCCATAAACAAGCAGCACAGTGTGTTAATGACTTGGCAGCTCGCTTCTGCCCAGACTTCCCTCATGAACCCACACTTTGAGGATCTCTGCGGGCCGTTTGCACAGAGCAATGAAGAGTCACATCGAAATCTTGCAGAGGAAAAGTTACTCGTGACTAGTGTGAAGGGCAACGGGCTTGAATGGTTTTAAAAACTGCAGCATCAAAAAGTCCTAAGCACCGACCTTTCAGTCCTTGCAGCCAGCGCGGTGCGTAGGTAAGAGTGTGCTACTCTCTGTACCTCCACTCCATGTGCAAGGGAAGAGAAAACAGAGAGTAAGAGACCTGCTGAGTCACACACCCTGCTGGGAACAGCCCAGCCCTGTCTCTCCCATCAACCAAGACTTGTGCAGTGTGTTGACACCTTCTCGTGTTAATACAACCAGCAATGAGGTTTCCATTGGCTTAGGGGCCAATCTATGACCTTATTAATCAGCAGCAGCGCCTCATGCAGAGCTGAAACACGGTCAAACACCACTGCTGACAAAGACCACAGCTGATCCTCAGCTAACGGGAGTGAAGAGCCTCAACGGTGGCCTGGAGCAGAACAACATCAGGAAGCACAGGCTGAACTACTCAAGTAAACTCAAGAGCAGTAAAATGCTGGTAATCATCCTAAAAACCTTTTGCTGATGCCCTAGAGCTGCAGTGTCCCGATGAACTAGGGGTGTGTGAGAAACACCAACCTTCCACTCGCCAAATTAATGGGGGTCCTGTGGTAAAACACCAGCATGGGTTCTTCAGCGGCTGGTGAGGAAGTTGCTTCCATGTGCTTAGTTAACAAGAAGTTTTAAAATGATCAATGAAAATCCAAGAAGGAAACACACAGAGACACAAACACGCTACCGACATGGTGAATGTTCAACTGATGGCCCCCTGGAGCTTCTGAACCCAAATCCTTCCCCATCATCCACACGCTGGGGCTCGCTGCTGCTCTCTCCCCGTAGCCGTGGCTGCGATGCAGTGTCTTCTGCCCAACAAGGCACTGACACACACTTAGCACTGCCTCAGCCTCATTGGGATTCAGCTCTCTGCTTAAAATTAAGCCGACACTTAAGTTCTTCACAGGAGCAGAAGCTGGAGGTTTGTAGAAAACTGGCTCTGTGGGACCAGAACTTTGACTCCTGCGCTCCGTGTACAGAACCTCCACGGAGCTGCTCAACATGAACTACAGGTCAAAGGCCACAGCCACGCTCTGACTCTGAATCTCCTTGTTTCATGCATTTAAGACTCCAAAGCTAATGGCAATTCACGAAGAGAAAGCAGCCAAACAAATCTTAAGGCGAGAAAGATGACCCGCAGTGAACTGTAGGTGTGGTGACCACCACGGGACAGCAGACACTTCAGCTCACACGGCGTGTGACAGACAAACCAGGAACATCGCCGTCCTTTTCTGCTTTAACATGGGCGTACTGACCATACCCTGCCAGTTACCTCTGCGCATGTGTCTACCTCATCCACGCACCGCAGCTGGGTTGCAGATGGGAGGCCATGGCTGGGGGTGCCTTATCTCCTCCCACGAAGCTGCAGGAAGTTATCTCCATGTGCTGATTCCCCCATCCTCGACATTCATCATGTCTCATCCCTATGCCGAGGTTCCGGGAGACTCTTACCTTCCTCCAGCGCTCCGGTCTGCTCGGAAGCTGGTGATGGAGGCGGTGAGGGAGGCAGGTTGGCCGACTCTTCAACTGCTGGAAATCAAACAGTGAAAACGACACACAGCAATTAATTCCAGGGGATGCTCGATGCAGTCGGCCTGTTCTGCCCAGCTGAGAGAGCTATTCCACGGGGACCTGCACCTCGTGGAGCTGCAGATGGCCCCTTGCAGAGTAGATGGCTCTTTAAAACTATAATCAACGGATTCTTTATTTTTTTCCAGATGGGCTGAATTATTTTCACAATCCTGGTCTTAGGGCACAACACAAACACGAAGTTACCTTCAAAATCAGTGTCACCACTCAGAAAACTCCTAAGCTTTCACTTCAGCCACTCAAGGCAACAACAACAAGGCATCAAGATGGTATAAATTCACGTTGACTTCCAGAAAGTAGCACCCAATCTCTCCAATTGACCTTGAGTACGTGAACAGGAAAACGTTCTGCACCCTTTTCCTCCGCTGCAGAGTTCAAGGTCAACTGGAGAATACAGGAGAATATTGCTTGTCTCCATACAAAAGGCATCAGCACTCATGACAGACACGGCAGAGTCATGATCTAGCTGAGCAAATGCAACAGTCACGGCTTAGGTAGGTTCCTTCCAAGTCATGAGGCTAGACGCTGAAACTAGACAATGTTTCTCATGTTTTGGATTCCACCTGCACTTACTGCACAGCCCGTGGCCACAGGAGCTGTAACACCAACAGCTCCTAGCTGAGGATATACTCTGACAGTGCTTGTGAGGTGTCTTATCTAGCTAGATGGGACTAAACAGCCACTGGCTGGTAGGGAAGAAGCACACAGCTGTGTACTTCTTCTTTTCTGTCCACATACACACAGGGACACGTATTTGAGGGAGATCTCACAAAGCAAGCAGCAGGAGGGTGGAGGCACAACATGGACCAGTGGTAGTAGCACCATTCCCAGCCTGGACCACTAGCTTCTACACAGGTAACTCTCTCTCCCCCTGTCTCCCCATCATTCTGCCTGGCTGCTAAGCACCCCCCCACCCTCACCATTCCTCCCTGCCTCTTGCTGAGGGGCTCCTTCTCTATCTTTTTGAGCAGATCCCGCCCAACCAGCAAAGCCTACTTTGTTTTTAGATGGGTCTCCTCCAACCTTCCCCTCTCCAGGCACTAATCCCTCACAGAGCTGAAAGCTAAGGGGCTCCAAACGCTGCTGGATCCCACCAGACACGAGGACAAACCCATTGCCACCACCAATTCATTCAGCAGTGGGTCAGACAGCCAGCAAGAACTGGGGCAACACCACCACCACCAGTATTCCGCGGCTGATCCAGCGCTTACCCGTGACCATCACCCACACGAGTGGACACCAGCACTGGGGCTTATCACATACATACGGTGAAATGCGCGGCCAGGAGGGTGCGCGGAACATCCGTCGCTGGTTTTACCTAAGGGCAGTGGTCCGGGCTGCTCTTTGTGCTGGGCTTCCTTTTCCTGTTCGCCCTTCAGGACCGCGACAGCTTCAGCTGTTACCACTTGTACTATCCTCGCGGACACTTCTTCTGCGGCAGCAGCAGAGGCAGGAAAAACAACCAAAAAGAGAAGCACGCCGGTGAGAGACAGGCTTGGCAGTCATAACTGTTAGCTTAATCGACAGACAGCACAGGCTGGATTAATCCCTTTGCTAATAGGTAGGTGGTTGGGGGTTTTTTCCTGAAATGTAAGCAAACCGTTAGAAACAGGACTAGATACTGCAAAGGCCTTGGTGGAAAACGCTGAGGATTTACACAAAGCAGGAGCCCACAGAGTGTCGGCGCTAAACGCTCTTTGCGAGAGCAGTGACGTGCAGCAGCTGCAGAATTGTAGGACAATCGTTTATTGACTGTGTGGAAATAGTTGTTGGCAGGTAGTTTGGTGCATGGGGTAGACCAGCTGGCTGAGTCAAGGTGTTTCTTAGCATTTAATATACGGATTCTTAGATAGAGCCACAAAGATGATGGAGGGAGTAGAATACCTCCTCTGTGAGGAAAGGCTGAGGGAGCTGGGTCTCTTGAGCTTGGAGAAATGGAGACTGAGGGGTGACCTCATTAACGTTGATAAAGATGTGAAAGGTGGGTGTCAGGAGGATGGAGCCAGGCTCTGCTCGGTGTCATCTAATGATAGGACAAGGGAGAATGGGTGTGAGATGGAAAAGAGGAGGTTCCACATCAATATGAAAATAACTTCTTCACAGTGAGGGTGACAGAGCACTGGAAGGGGCTGCCCAAGGGGGTTGCGGAGTCTCCTTCTCTGGAGACATTTAAAACCCACCTGGGTATCTTTCTATGTGATCTAGGTGGTCCTGCTGTGGCAGGGGGATTGGACTAGATGATCTTTGGAGGTCCCTTCCAATCCCTAATGTTCTGTGATAGGTTTTAGCTGATGTTGCTTCCTCACCAGCACATGGTTAGTCTACCCTGAAGGCACTTCCCAGGCAGACATCGATGCTCATGAGGGGCTTGAAAAAGAAGGGCCAAGTAACAGCTCCACATGATCAAAAGATCCACCTCATCACCCTCCTCACCGCATCTGATGACTGCAACATGATATTTAAACAGCAGGTCTGATTATCCCGCAGTCGATAACGCTGGCCATCGGTACGTGACTCACGGGTTGGTCCAGCAGAACCATCTAGCCGAGAACAGCCTCGCGTGGAGACTGAGGTTTCTAATGGCAGGCAGCGACCCACCCTGCCCCGGCAGGAGCCACGCACAGAGCCCCATTAACCACCATCCCCAGGGCAGAACTAAAAGCTCTCTGCTCTCCCATTACTGCGTCCTTCAGGCAGGGACTGGCTGGGAAGGGGACGTCTATTTAAATCAATGCCCTACATGTACCACTACAGTAACCACCCCAACCCGGGGACGCTGTCCATTCCATTTATAACCTTGTGTTCTTCTCACTGTCAGCGCTCTTACACAATTCCTTTCTACTTCTAATGTCAACTTGCTCCTCTTAGTCCTTGTATTTTTTCCCTTCCAAAAAGAGCAGAGGTAACTTGACTTTGGCAGCTGCACTTGTCCAAGCCCAACAACGATGTGGCACCTGAATCTCTCTTTCAGGCTAATGATGCACAAGAGATAATAAAAACCCACCCACTGGCAACAACCGTCCGTAATTGTTGGTATTTATGGCTTACAACTCACTTCCCTTCCTGACTGGTGGCCAGGAGGGAGGGCAGCGGCTGCGAGAGTTTTGCTGGCTGCAGCCAGGAGCAAGAGTAGACAGATGAAGGTGTCGGAACAACCACAAAGGAACAAAAGCCAGATGAATAAGCTGATTGAAAGAAGCCCCAAGATGACACGACTACAAGCTCTCCAAGATCCTGCTGTGGCAGGGGGATTGGACTAGATGATCTTTTGAGGTCCCTTCCAATCCCTAATGTTCTGTGATCCTGTGAAATCCAGACTGGAAATCTGAGGATGCTGCTCTTCCTCCTGTGAGGTTCTGGCAGCCTTCCACACAGCAGGAACCATCTCAGCTGGGTTTGGGGTGGAGCTTGACACATGTAAGGAAAGGTCTATGTACGATCAATATGAGGAGGAACTTCTTCCCAGTGAGGGTGACAGAGCCCCTGGAAGGGGCTGCCCAGGGGGGTTGTGGAGTCTCCTTCTCTGGAGACATTTAAAACCCGCCTGGATGTGTTCCTGTGCAATTGGATCTAGAGGATCCTGCTGTGACTAGATGATCTTTCGAGGTGCCTTCCAACCCCTGATGTTCTGTGACTCCGTGACGAGGACTGGCACGCACGGCTGGGGGTGAGGGGCTGCCTCTTGAAAAAAGACTGGAAATTTCCACTTGGGGCCGTGTGAAACACGGAAATAAAAATGCAAGAAGCCTCTGGGGTTTGTGTGTGTTGGTGGCTGGGGGTTTTGTTTGGTCTGTCTAGGTTGTTTTTTCTTTTTTTTCAATCGAGCCAGGCTCACTCCTGAACCCTCTGTTGATGGATATTTTGGGTGACAGAGGAGGCGCAGGCGGTTCACCAGAAGAGCAGCGCTTTTGCTCTGCGCTGGCGCCGCCAAAGGACAGACATTTCTGTACTAATGGACACTATAAATAGCAGATCCAACGGGTAAGTCAAATCCTCACAGGGCGGCCATTGAGACTTTCCATAGTTTCCTTATGGTTCAGTTGAAGTTCAAGGAAGCCTAATGATAAAGAATGGGAAAAGAAAAACAATAAAGAATGGGGGGAAAAGCAAAACAAAACAAAACAAGAAAAAGGGGACTTAGCCAGCCTGGATGCCAGGCACATTCTTCACAGGCTAAGGGCTCTGGATTCTTTAGTCGAGCTGCAGAGGTTTGTCTTCCCTCTCTTTAAGCAGGTAGATGCTCCCTGACTCCGCTTTGTGCGGCACAAATGGCTCTAGCTAGCAGGTACCACCACGTGTGTGTTTCTCAAACCCACAAGGACCTCGACGTCTCTTAAGACTCCAGCCCAGTGAAGATCACAGACTCACAGAACATTAGGGATTGGAAGGGACCTCGAAAGACCATCCAGTCCAATTCCCCTGCAACAGCAGGATCACCTAGACCAAGTCACACAGGAACATGTCCGGGGGGGTTTTAAACGTCTCCAGAGAAGGAGACTCCACAACCCCCCTGGGGCAGCCCCTTTCAGTGCTCTATCACCCTCATTGGGTAGAAGTTCCTGCTCATACTTATATGGAACCTCCTGTGTTCCAGCTCACAACCACTGCCCCTTGTCCTATGACTAGATGACACTGAGAAGAGGCTGGCTGCATGTCTTTCCTCTGCAGAGGCCCTCAAGAGCTAGTGCCTCCAGAAGCTGCAGCCCCTCTCCCAAGGACACCCAAGGGCACAGCAGCTGCCCAGTCTGCACCCAGCTTGCTCTGGCTCTGATGTTTAATACTGCAAGAGCTGTCATCCAGACACTCGTCCAGACACCTGAGAGTGCCCTTCGCTGAGAGCGCCTCAGCCAGGGACCATTAAATCAAGGTTCCATATGGAGCCAAAGATCCAGGATCTGACCCTGCTGAAGGCCAAGATGTTGTGTCAAACCCTCCTCAATTTTTTATTGCGGTTGTCAGCGGACTGCAGCTGCCTCCACTGGCACCTGAATCCATCATCTGCAGCACTTCCATTTCCCAGGGAACCTTTCCGGTCCATTAAGTCCTTTAGCAAAACAGGTTTACCAGCCCCAGAGACAGACGTACAGATGGAGGCAACAGTCTTGAAAAAAGTTGCCTGAGCTCTCACCAAGTATTCCCAGAAAACTGTTAGAAACAATTGGAAACTAGGAAGGCAGGAGCAAGAATGAGCTCCGTGACAACGGCTCTGCAGTGATGTGCGGTGGCTGCTCCCTTTGTGTGCTTCTAATGATTTTCCTTCCAACCTCAGGCACTTGTTCTCTTCTCTACACAACCTCAGGCTCAATCCATTGAGGCACCAATTTGCTGAAAACACCACTTCCTAGGTGAAGGGGCTCAGGCTCCTTGATCTTTTCTCCCCACCACCTCTCTATGCAATTCTGCAATGTCCTGAGAACTGGGTTTGAGGGGAGCAATGTCCTATGGGCTGGGCTCATAGCATCTCCCTGTCTCGCAGGTCCAGCACAGCCGCAAGGCTCCTTCCCCGACTGTAGTCTCCTGGGTTTCACTGCTGCCACTGAACCAGTTCACTCAGTCCATCTATCTAGCACCTCTCACCCCCCAGCACCCATTTCAGTGCCATCGGGGAAAGCTCCTCCTAAAAAGGAAAAAGCTTTTCACGTCCCTCCTAGTTTCATCAGGACACTCATAGTCTCACAGAACGTTAGGGATTGGAAGGGACCTCCAAAGATCATCTAGTCCAATCTCCCTGCCACAGCAGGACCACCTAGACCAAGTTGCCCACTCTTCCCAGACTGAAGCCCAACACCAAGACTCTGCCCAATGTCTCTGTGGTGGCAGCAGGTCTTGAGTTGCTGTAGACGCCCAAGGTGCCGTCTGGTCTCTGTATGTTTAAAGCTAAACCAAAGTGTTCATGTGTTGGAACCACACGGTGCAGGAAACACCTGAAGAGAAGAGGGCAGTGGGACGGAGGGATGGAGAGGAGACTGAAAACTGCATCAGAACCTCGCGTGTATCGACAGCGTCACCCCTCAGACACCCAGTCAGGAAAATGGACCGTGAGCTGGCTCAGAGCAAAAGGGTGATGAATGCTCCTGAAGCAGCAACAGGCCAAAGGAAGGTGCCGACAGATGGAAGGATAAAGCAAGACGTTTGCCGAATCTTGCCGCATTTGAGGGAAGGGACACAGGCGGCGCACAGGCAAAGGACCGGCTCCGTGTGTGCTCGCGGAATTGGGAAAACAAAGCCATTTCAGTCCAAATGTGCCTGTCAAAATCCCCGGTGGGGAGCAGAGCGGTTTCCAAGGCAACCGGCGCTAATTGTCGGCACCACTGCCGACCGCCGAATCTCATCGACGACCGCAACGAGAGCAGGGGCAGAACAACAGCCCAAACACATTCCCGCACAAAGGGGAGAGGGGAGAGGCAGAGCGGCCGCCTTTGCAAACAGCACCTATGGATTTTCGTGCCCCCGCTGAGGGCAGCGGCAGCACAAACCCAGCAGCTGTTCGATCTGTTCAGAGGCATTAGCCGGTCCCCTAAGGACTAAATTCACACACGGCTCAGTGGGGAGCTGGTGGCTGACTCTCCTTTCAGGCAACTCTACTGAAATGCTGGGGGGAAACTGCTGCCTGGGCTTCACCCCACGGTGTTTTTGGTGGCAAAACCCAAAGAGATGTCTTAGCCCGGGATGAGGACAACCCTAAGGACCGCCCGTGGCACCGCGACTAGGAGGGAACGGCACAGCAGCAAGCACACGGTACCAGTAAGTCATACCAACCCCAAACGACGCCAACAATTAGGGCTCGTGGTCGAAGGAAACCCCCAGAAACAGCCCAGCTCTGCTGAATTCAAATATTTGCTTCCCGATGGCTTCCCTGAGTGTAAATATTTTGCTCCGAGCGGGCCCTTGAGCTGGATGTTGGCAGTATCACCAGGAACTGGCAGGAGGTACCACGGCAAGGAATGGGAATGGCAGCTTTTAGATTAAACGAAACCACAACACGACTGACGAGTACCCTTGCCCTAATAAACTCGTCGCCTTTCGGCTGCCGCAGCACCAACGAGGACAGCGACAGATCAATGCAGTCACTGGGGTTTACCAGGTAACCAACAGAATGGGGAGGAAAAGGCTGGTGTTTGGGGAAAGAGAGCTTTGATTGTTTTTGCAGGATCATTCCCGCTGGGTAAAAACCCTTGGGATCATCGAGTTCTAACGCAGCGAACCCCGAAGGAAAGATCACTCAGGCTGCCTTTGGGAGACAACGTACCACTGAGACTTAGCCTGGAGAAAAGGAGGCTGAGGGGGAGACCTTACTGCTGTCTACAAGTGTCTTGAAGGAGGTTGGAGAGAGGTGGCGGTTGGTCAGTACTCACAAGTAACAAGCGATCTGTTCCTGTGCCGCTGGATCTAGGTGATCCTGCCATGGCGGGGGGTATTGGACTGGATGATCTTTGGAGGTCCCTTGCAATTCCTACTGTTCTGTGATAGGACAAGAGGAAATGGCCTCAAGCTTCACCAGGGGAAGCTGAGGTTGGCCTTGAGGAGAAGCTTCTTCCTGGAAAGAGTCGTCAGGCCTTGGAACAGGCTGCCCAGGGAGGGGGTTGAATCACCACCCATGGCCATGTTTTATAGTCATGGAGATCTGGAGCTTAGGGACAGGGGTTGGTGGTGGGTTGGGACAGCTGGGTTCATGGTTGGCCTCAATGAGCTTGAAGGTCCTTCCCAACCCACACTATTCCATGATGCTGTGGCAGAAGTGCACGTACAAGATGTAGCCTGACATCCAGCAGAGCTTCACGCCCTAGTGTGCCCTTCAGTAAACAGGTTCTGCCTCCATGTTTTGAGGTGCTTCAGCTATTCAGAAATCCCACGTACCTTCTCCTTAAACTCCAGGGTGTCAAACTGAACTACCATTATCCAGCCCCATTGCCACATAGTCCAAACCTCCAAGGCACTTGGGTGGCAACATCCAAAGCGACTCGTGCTACAACACAAGAGCAGCTGAAGAAGTCCCAGCGACCCTCCTCCATGAGGCAGCAGCTGTCAAACCAACCACCAAGGGATCAGGCCCCACACCCTCCCCCTGAACCCAAAAGCCTGTTGCAAAGGAGCCACACAAAGGCCAGCACGTGCACCCCAAATATTTGCTCCCTGTGCATCCCTAGAAGAAACCACCTTCCAAACCAAGAACAGGGCAGTTAACCCTTTGCGTGCGAGCCAACACACATCACGAGTCAGTCACTTTTAAACCATTTTGATCTGAAATTCAAGACAAATGAAGTGTGGAAATACCACGCCGAGACTTTAAGCCCCCAGAGAAAGTCAACAGAGCCTCAGACACCTACAGCAGGAGGCGACACATCTCTTGAAGTCCATTTTTAGCTCTTCCTGAGCCAATTTTAACAGCTTTCTATAGCGTTTCCTGTGGTTTAAAAAGAAAACGAGCCGAGAATTCAGAGCAGGCTACACAAACACTGCAGGGCTGCAGTTTAACACGAGCCTGCGTGTGTCGTGAGGGATATCTGGTGAGAGGGACCGAAGAGCAGCCCAGACAGCTCTGCAATGCAGCACCAGCTGCACAGTTCAACTCTGTCAGCTCTGCTGCCCAGCCCGGCCCTGCCCCTCCGCCAAGCCAGACCTCCTTCTCCTGCTCACGGCAAGGAACGGCCGCGTGCACTTACCAGGGTGTGTGAGTCTTTCTGTAGGCAGGTAGAGCAGAGCAGGTCCTGTGTTATTCACCAGAAAGGGGATTTCAAAGCAGTTCTCAGCCCTCGCAGCAGTTCTGCCATCTCTCACCCCTCTCTTCTGGCACCGCTCCAGTCAAAGGCAGCCTCAGCTCTGCTGGGCTGCCATCTCTGAATGGGACTTGCCTCCAACAGCTCACACAGCCTGTGCTCTGAGCAAAGTGACCAGGGAAGAGCAGCGTGCACCTAACCTGAAGGCTGGAAGGTGCAAGAGGTGCTCTCAGAAGCCCTCAGGGCACCTTCTGAGTTGCTTCTCTGCTTTTTAGTGACTTCTCTGGACGCTTCAAAGTCCGCGAGCTACTGCGGCCACGGTGCTGGCTGGGGATCACAGGTCACCAGGGATTGGAAGGGACCTCGAAAGATCATCTAGTCCAATCCCCCTGCCAGAGCAGGTTGTCGTGGGGAGAGCTGGATCGAAGGGCTGGGGTGGCTGTGCCCATGGGTGCTGGGAATAAGGAGAGGCTGCAGAAATGCAAGGTCACACATGAGTGACACCGGATGCCTGGGATGAAGCTGAGAGCACAGAGAACAAGAGAAAAACATGCCAGAGGCAACATAAATGAGACAAGAGAGGGGGAAAGAAGCTGACAAGGCAGTTGCCAGGATATGTTGCAGTTTCTTCAATAGAAGGATGACAGCAGAAGGCAAAAGAGCTCCCGGATAAGAAGAGCCATGGGTTAGCTCCCTTTGGAGCTGCCCAAGGAGTCGCACATAGCCCGGGTGTGACACATATCCTGGCCTTGGGCTCAAATGAAACGGTCATAGCAGAAGCCTTTTCCTTCTGCCAGATGGGCCACGGCTGGAAACACTTTGGGGATGTCAGTGAAACTGCCGCAACCACACAGCACCTGGGGCTGATCCCTCTGCTCTTCTTCATCAGCCTCTGTCTCACCAGATGCAGGGATGGAGGAGTCGACTGGAATGGGCTGCCCAGGGTGGTGGTCGAGTCCCTGGATGAGTTTAAAAGATGCTTAGAAGTAGTGTGGGGGATGTAGTTTAGGGGTGAACTTGTAGAGTAGGCCTGATGGTTGGACTCAGTGATCCCAAGGGTCTTTTCCAACCTGAATGATTCTATGAAACTGGTTTTAGTGGGGTTGCTGGGAGCTGGACTAACCCAGTTGCGGATCACACTCTGAGTTAGTCTCAAGGCAAGAAACAGGAACCAAAAAGTGAAGTGCCTGAGGGGTTATTTTCCCCTCTCAAGGGCTCATTGCCACGAAGCATCTGATCTCCCCAGTCCAGGGTGGAAATGTCTCTGGGAAGCAGCTGACAGGTTCTCCTGCCACGCAGATCACAGATCTCAGTTCTTTTCCATATGAACACAAGAACACTGAAGCAACATCAGAGGAGAAGACTGATCTTCCCATGTTGTAACCTCACAGCGGGGGATGATGGCGACAGGAGCTTGTCCATGCCTTCCTCCTGATCTTCCCTTTGAGTTCCTCACTCAAATTAAACCCTGGATTGCCTTTGCTCTCCAGTTTTAGGACAGAGCAGCTCATCGGGGTTAGTCAGTGCAGGAAATTTGCATGTATCTATGTATGTGCCTGTCTCTCACACATACCCTGCCCTGTAAACATGCCCCAGAGGAGTATTTCCTTCTCATTTCCATTCCCAGTGAGGGCAGCACAGTGAGGTCCCCACTGCAAAGTGCTGCTAGTCTCTCTCCCCACCTACCCTTAACCTTGAGAAGCAAATTCTAGAGGAAAAGAGGAAAAAAAAAAGAGAAGAAACGCTCCCTCTCTCTCTCTCTCTCCCTTTGTCAGACCCCCTGGCTGTGGCTCAGAGCTGGCTGTGTGCTCCTGAATGCTAAGTAATCTCCTGGGCTACAGACTTTTCTCTCTGTGGAGCTCCAAAAGCCATCTCGCTCCACGCAGGGATGTGTTGGCATGGCAACACGGAGGAAGAGAAACCAGCAGCAGCCCTGGCACCAGAGCAGCAGACTGTGTGTGCGACGTCTGTAAGTGATCCGTCGGCACACACCCACCCTGTGCCCAGTGGCACTGACCAGCTCGTGGGGTGGAGGATGGGGTTTAGGAAGCGGCTTAGCATCAAGTTGACAAGTATAGGAACAGGCTGCCCAGGGAAGGGGTGGAGTCGCCATCCCTGGAAAGGGTTCAGCAGACAAGCAGATCTGGTGCTCGGGATGAGGGTTTAGCGGGCAGGGTGGGGTTGAGTTGACAGTTGGATCTTGGAGACCCCTTCCAACCTTCATGGTTCTGTGACCCCACAATGTCCACGGCCACGGGCTTTTCCGTGGCAGGTGGTGCCCAGCAGCACATCTCAGGCTGTCACCTAAGACCTGGCTGCTTTCTCCCAAGGTGACTTTGGTGGCAAAGGTTGTCATTTCAGCCCTGCCCAGAACAACAGCAGCAGTGTGTCTGCAAAACAAGGCTCTGCTGTCTAGTAACGAACCTTCCTCCAAACCTTCCTGCCTCAGATCAAAATCACACTGGAAACGATATGCTGGCACGGTCTCCAGTGATACCTCCTTCCAGCTGCCACCGTAAAGACACTAGTGCCCGCTGCCAAACACCGCCCAGAGCTCCTTGCTGCCAGCCTGGGCGTGGAGACCACGATGGCTTCTTGTCAGACACAACAGGGAGGAGCCAAGGAGCCATTCCATCCCTGGAGAGGTTCAAGGCCAGGTTGGATGGGGTTCTGGGCAACCTGGTCTGGTGACAGGTGCTGCTGTTCACGGCAGGGGGTTGGCACTGAGGGAGCTCAGAGCTCCCTTTCAACCTAAACCAATCTGTGACAAGATCTTCACCTCTCTGTAAGCAGAGCCCTGCCTGGGGGAGCTCAGCAGAGCCCTGCCTGCCCCTGGCTCTGCCACAGCCCTCCCAAGACAGGTGTCAACACGTTCCTTCCGTCCATCCCCCAGCCTCAGTGCTCCTCACTGCATCTCCGAGGTTGTTATCGATCACATGTGGTGGGAACACTGAAGGCTCCAAGCGAGTGCTGGTTGCCAGGCCAACGCGCTCCCAGGCGCCCACTCCTACAGCAGCTTATGCAATTCCCTCTTACGATGCTCACACCGTAACAAGAAAAGACCAAAATGAATCAAAACACCGCCAGGCAGCCCAAGGGAAAGGGGTGGTTGATGCCTTCTCTTGGCTGGATTCAGTGCTGATGTGGCACGACGCAACGGCTGACGCTAATGACATTACAGCCACACAAAAACCTGCACAGACTGGGCTCCACAGCAGGTATGGAGGATGTAGAGTCAAAGAGAAGACAGCTGGGAGCCAAGGACACATGGGAGGAGATAGCTGGAGTTAGAGGACACATGGGAGCAGAGAGCTGCACGTAGAGGACACACAGGAGAAGATGGAGGTCCTAGATCTTCATTCCTGGTCCTCTGCAGAATTATATCGGAGAAGAACCTCTGCAGCAAGCTTAACACAGAATGGAAAGAGAACCCACAAGTGCCCCAAAGCAGCTCTGCCTCCTCCACTTCTGCTGTCTTCAGCAGCATCATTCCAACGCGCCTGAACTACTCCAGTCATGTGTCCCAGAGAAGAGCTCAACACAGAGCTTCAGACCTTCAGAAGTCTGGTGCCTGTGCCTGGGCTGGCAAAGATGATGGGGCACCATAATTACTGTCACATCTCCTAGGCACAAGGAAGGAGATCAAAACACTTAATTAGCAGCCACTTCCCTAGAGGAGCCATTGGTGACAGGAGAAGGCACGTCCTCCCAGCCCTGCTCAACGCAGCGAAGCGGGAGAGGTGCCGCAGTGACATTCAGCGCTGAGCCTCACCAGGCTTCCAGCCCTCTGTGCTTTTTGCCTACAAAGAAGGTCTGTTTGTACCTCTACTGGCAGCACCTCTTAGTATTGTCACTTGTATGGCAGCAGAGGGAGGAAAGACACACAAACATCCCCTGCAGCTCATTTAAAGAGGAGCTGGTCACAGAAGTAGATCTGTTGCCGGTGCCCCATCAGTCCAGTTGAGCAAAGCCTAGAACAAAGTAATTAGGATAAACTTCTTTAAATGCTGTAACATAATTTGCTGCTTCCCACTCCTTGGCTTGGCTGTCTGAATCTCCTTCTCTCCAGGGCAACATCTGCCATCATGCAAAGGCTGCGGTGGCTCAGGAGCACAGAATCATTGCCAGAGAAGACCTTCAAGTCCAACCATTAATCCAGCTGTCCCAATCCAACCATGAAACTACGTCCCTAAGCTCCAGATCTCCTGTTCCTCAGCCCCTCTCTCCTCCTTCAGCTCCACTCTGCCACTTCACTCCTCTTCACACTCTCTGGTTCCTCCTCTTCCATTTACAGACTAACACATACCAGGCTCTGGCTCAGACAAACCACCACAACTCCTGGCCTCTAACATTTATCTGTTGTGGGCTCCCCTCCACCCACCTTTCCCACGACTCGAGGGCTCTGAAACACGAGGCAGGAGCCCTCAGTCTGTGCTTGGCCCCTGTGTTTTGTCAGACACCTGCTGTGATTTTCCAGCAGTCTCCATCGCGGTCTGGGTACCCCGACAACTACCAGTGGCAGGACACTGACTGACACTGGGACAGAGCCAGCACTGTCCTGAGGCTCTGTTGGCAGCATTTCAGGAAACACTTCCCTTTCATACGTCCAAAAAAGAAAGGAACACAACAAAAAGGACTCAGTACAAACCTGGATTGGGCATATAACGGCAAAAGCGCTCCATCAGCTGAGTCACCGTGCACCAAGACACGGCAGAAGATGCCTCACAACACACCTAACTGCTTCTACTCAACTACAGAAATTAGACTGTTACTCACTCTACTACCAATGAGAAAAAGGAGTGCACCTGAACAGTAAAAAAACCCCCAAACCTTCGCAGCGATGCCATTCCTGGCAAGTCCAACATGCTGAGGGCTTGTGTTGAATGGCTGGTCCCCAGAGAAAGCTGCAGAGCATCTGTGCTGCTCCGCAGCGCTTCCTCCCAGATGGCTGACCAGGACTTCTCAACAGAAAAGAGAAGGCGGCCGCTCCTGTTGTTCATTGCAAGTCGAGCACATCCTGTGCTCCAGCAGGGGGTCTAGCCACCCAAAGCTTTCCACGGCAGCCCACTTGAGAGTGAGTTGCTGAAGATGGCTCTAGCAAGCCTCCTTTGCAGCACATCTCCCGTGACATGAGGACGTTTGGCTTCAGGAGAGCTACAGACCTCATCCTCCCTTCACCCAAGAGGCCCTTGGAGGGACACAGATCAAGAAGAGCACACTGAAACTCAGTGCATCGTGGGCTGTGGGGCACTACAGACCACCCAGAGGTGTCCTCAGGAGCTCCTGGGGCTGATGCTGAGCCTGAGCACACACACATAAAGGAAGAGCTGCTTTGCCACCTGTCCTCACGTACCACCCAGCACAGTTTCCCACGCACCACACCAGAAGAGGAGCCCATTCGCCCGCCCGGCGCTCAGCGGGTGCCAGATCAGGCCCTGAGGCTGCCCTGGTGCCACAGCGCTGTGCCCTCTCCCACGTCCCCGTGGGTTTGAAAGGAGGGCATTGATGTGTCTCCACAACGCAGCCACCACCAGCGTGACACCGAGACAGATCAATCAAAGGCAGCGCAACGGCCAGATTTAGAGGCTTCCAACATCGAGCTCAGACTCGATGACGCTCAGACCGGTGCCAGGAGGGAGAGAGTCAACACACACGCACATGAGGAAGGCGAATTTGGACGGCGCAGACCTAGAGCCGTCGCTTGCCGCGATGGATCAGACGCATTTTGGCAAGAGCTGTGATCCCTCCCCCTCGCCTCGGCGTCGGCCCTGGCACAAGGTGCCTTTGTCCCAGTGGCCTGACTCTATAACCTTCCCCTCCATGCACGGCCACTGGGTTTCACAGCACTAGCCCTGAAAGTGGGGGTCCTGCTGCTTTCCTGTGCTCAGAGGGGCTGTTCCTCAGGGGAGTGGATTTAATGTCTAAATCCCAGCTACTGGGTCATTGAGGTGCTGAAGGGCTTCCTGAGGTGAAACACCTGAAAGACTGAGTTCTCCTGCAGATGAGCTGCTTGGTGCAGCTGCTGGAGATTGACCCAAAACAGGTTGTACAAGGTTATGAGGATGGATTTGCACCAGGGAAAATAAACACCCCTGAAAATCCACTCAAACCCATCACTTGGCTTCAGTATCTCAGCTGACCTCAGCTTCCTGTGGGTCTTCTCTTTGGCTGCAACTACTGCAGATGATGAAAGGATTCCTATTGTTGGTAATTAAGTGCAGCAAAGCACCATTCAGAGTGGAATTTACTCTGCACTAAGTAACAACGGGCTCAGCCAGCAGAACCAGGGCTTCCAGTGAGCCAGGAACTCATGCATCAGGTTTTAGGGATTTTTCTGGGGCTCGAGGACAAAGATGCCTTGGGACAAGCTAAATTAAGATCCCTAAACTAAACCTGCTCATACTGACAGCCAAGTGGGTGTCAGGAGGATGGAGCCAGGCACTGCTCAGGGGCATCTAATGACAGGACATGGGGCAATGGGTGTGAGCTGGAACAGAGGAGGTTCCACAGCAATATGAGAAGGAACTTCCTCACAGTGAGGGTGGCAGAGCACTGGAAGGGGCTGCCCAGGGGGGTTCTGGAGTCTCCTTCTCTGGAGACATTTAAAACCCACTTGGATATGTTCCTCTGCGACTGGACCTCGGTGATCCTGCTGTGGCAAAGGGATTGGACTGAATGATCTTTCAAGGTCCCTTCCAATCCCTAATGTTCTGTGATTCTATGACTCTGTGAATCCACACAGACGTGAAGAAGGAGGGGAAGAAGAAATGAGGCCATAACGGGGTGATGGAAGTGAACTTCACGCGGATCTCTTGGCAAACCTGTCCCCCAGTCCTGCTGGCTGCCCTAGACACGAGGTTTCGTTTCCCTTTGGCTATCTACAAGGAAAAGACTCCCAATAATCTAAACCCACACACTTTTAGCAGAGACATCCATTCAGTGCAAAATTGCTTTTGGAACGACTGCAGGCTCCAAGAGCCTTAAAATTCTGCAGCTGCTAAGAAACTATGGGATGTCATCTCTAAACGCTGCCAACAGCCATTGCTAGAGAGATCCCTTCAGCACGCGTGAGTGGGTGCATCGAGGGCAGTCGTGTCTGCACAGCAGAAATTCCTCTTGCACTGTGCATTTGGGGTTTCAAGTGGGAACTCTGCTCTGAGAGAACCACCGTTTCCATCTGAAGCAGGCAGCTTGCTTTGCATATTTCATTTTGACACAGTCACACCTTTTTTTTCTCCCCTCCCCAATTTTACAAGCTGAATCCTAAAATCCTAACAGGGTTTACAAACAGAGCGAGTCCCAGCGCGCACCGAGTGAAATACGCCTGGGCAAGGGTGATGAATAAACACTGAGTCGTGCCACTGCCGCTCGCGCTGAGCAACACGTTGCTCTGAAACAGAGCTGGTGGTTTCAAGAAGGTGCTGCTGCTCATGAGCACCAAAGGGAGAGCCCACCCTTCATGCGCTCACAAACGCACCAAGAGCAACACGAGCCATGCGCACACAACAGCTGGGTGGTCTCCTATCCCCTCCCAGGCCAGAGGAGCTGAGCAGCTGTGTAACCTCAGCTTGTTCTCTCATCCCCAATGAGGAGACCTTGTCCCATCTACCAAGGTGCACTAATGCCTTGTCCAAAGTCTTCTCTGAGCACTGTCCAGCACCATGGGTGGTGTAAACCTGGATTAAGATGCTAAGAAGAGCCAGCAGTCCAGTAAGGCATGAGCTCCCCACACCAATTCCCCATGCCTCAGGGCATGCTTGGCTCTTCCCCACCCAGGGGTCTGCAGAGATCCTGGCGCGTTACCTGCAGTCTCCCTGTCCCCCGATGACAGCTCTCCGTTGATGCCATTCTCTTTGGTCCGAGCACACGTCCCTGGCTGCTCATGACCGCCCAGACCTGGCTCCTCATCCTCTCGGTAGGGAAATCCATTGGCACTCCTGACCAGGCCAGCACCTGCACCTCCCTGTTCCTTAAATTCGGGTGAATGCGGGTGCGAAGACGCCTCCGTTAGCTGCCCCGAAGTCCAGTGCGGTGCCTTGGCTTCGTCTTTCCTATCCTCCGCCATGGCTCCTCGCCTTTACCACTTGGCCTGTAATGACACAGAATCATGGAATGATTTAGGTTGGAAAAGACCTTCGAGCTCATTGAGTCCAGCTGGGAACCCAACTGTCCCAAAGCCATCGCTAAAGTCTGTCCCTGAGCTCCAGATCTCCGTGAAACATATCCAGGGATGATGATTCAACTCCCTCCCTGGGCAGGCTCTGCCAAGGCCTGAGGGCCCCTTCCAGGAAGAAGTTTTTCCTCATGGCCAACCTCAACTTCCCCTGGTGCAGCTTGAGGCCATTTCCTCTTGTCCTATTGCTTGTTACTTGTGAGATGAGACCAACCTCCACTTCTCTACAACCTCCTCTCAGGTAGCTGTAGGCAGCGAGAATGTCTCTCCTCAGCCTCCTTTTCTCCAGACTAGCCAGCTCCAGCTCCATCAGCAGCTCCTCACAAGGTTTGTTCTCCAGACCCTTCACCAACCTTGCTGCCCTTCTCTGGACCCACTCCAGCCCCTCAATGTCCTCCTTGTACTGAGGTGCCCCAAGTGAATAACACGAGCAGAAGAGATCGGCTGCGAGTGGGTGACTGTGCCCCTGACGGTCAGCACAGGATGGTACCAGCGTCCAGCCGGAGTGAGAGAGGATTTAATGCAGAAACTCCTCTGCTTGTGTGAGCAAACTGCTGTAAACCCAAGACAAACCACAAACAGTAAAAACCACAAGTCAAGTGCCCCCTGACTCCCACACCCACACAATTACCAGCACCCTCTTCGTGAGGGCTGTCCTTGCGTTATTCTGATTCTACTTCATTAATTACCGTTATCTCTTGACCCACTTAATGAGAAGTCAAGGGAGGTCATCATAACACAACCACATCTTCGAACATCCCAACTGAATCACAGAGTCACAGAACACTGGGGATTGGAAGGGACCTCGAAAGATCATCCAGTCCGATCCCCCCGCCACAGCAGGATCACCTAGATCCAGTCACACATGTCCAGGTGGGTTTTAAACATCTCCACAGAAGGAGACTCCACAACCACCCTTCCAGGGCTCTGTCACCCTCACTGGGAAGAAGTTCCCTCTCATATTGATGTGGAACCTCCTGTGTTCCAGCTGACACCCACTGCCCCCTTGTCTTGCTCTTGGGGTGGGGTGAACTGTCCTCCTGCTGCCAGCCCTGACCATGGAGAATATTCACCAGGTCCCTCAAAACATCTGGTATTTGCCCAGTTTACACCTCCCCTTCCTCACTGTTTCGTGAACGTTCACGCTGGTTCCCTTTGGTCCAAACCAGCCTGCGGGGATCAGCTCACTCCTACAAAAGCAGTTGCCTTCTCTTATGACTCTCAGTGTTTCTACATAAACAAAACTCCTCATTATTTGCTGCTCCACACATATTCCCTGCTGCTAATGAGCTCTCTCCCACCGAGGCTGAGCAGTCCAGAAGAGAAGCAACAGCCTGGATGGTGCCCTCGCTCTGCAGACACATAAAACCCAACCAACAAAACCAGTAAAATCCAATAGTTTCCACAGAGTGGAGTCAGTCTGGGCAAAACCTCTATGAAAATACGTTGGTATGTGCCAGATCATCACCCACGACTGCAGCTCGATAAGAACAGCTTTCAGAGTTGCTTCACATTAAGAAAGACTAAATCATAGCATCATTAAGGTTGGAAGAGACTTCCAAGATCAATTCCAACCTCCGTGGTGAAACATGGACATTCTGTTTCACTCATAATAAATATGAGACTCTAACAAACAAATATAAGATTACAGAATAACAGAACTACAGTATCAAGGCTGGAAAAGACTTTCAGGATCACCAAGTCCAGCCATCCACCCCACAACCCCAAACCACTAAACCATCTCCTCAAATACCCTGGCTGCCCGTTTCTTGAACCCCTTGAGGGACAGAGCCTCCACCTCCTGCCTGGGCAGCCTGTTCCAGGGCCTCCCCAGCCTTGCTGGGAAGAAGTTTTTCCTAATCTGAACCTCCCCTGGACAACCTGATCCCATTTCCTCTTGTCCTATTGCTAGTCACGAGGGAGAAGAAGCCAACATCTGCCTCCTAACTGTTGTCCCAGCCCCTAAAGAACTAATAACCCTTCCGCCTCCCTGGTGACACCACAGTGTTGGAGGAAGGTGCTCTTCCCCTTTGCAAGAGCCTTAGTGTAGCTACCTCAAATCATTCCACAGGAGCTGATGAGGGAATTAGGAAGGAGAGAAGCCTGAGCTGAGTCTGGGTGACCTCCTACAGACTAAAGCAAGAACCCTCTGCCTCTGGGTTTGTTCTAGAGCACATCTTCTGCTCCAAGCCTTTCCAAAACACGAGTCCATGCGGCAAATGTCTCCCTCTACACAGGAATGAGTAGCACACAATCAAAGCCACCAACATGTGGGGTCTCAGGACAGAACAGATCCTGTTTTCATCTACATGCCCTGAGGAAAACAGCAAACACAAATGACCCCCAAACCCTACCTCAAGCCTTTCCCCACCAATCCTGTGCACTTTGGAGCTGAGCTCCACAAGCAGGATGAACCTATCACCCATCAGCTGCAGCCCTTCAACCTCGGGAGCCCCAAGTCTGGGGAAGGATAGAGGAGTTTGTGCCACCAGTGCAGTGGGAGACTGTTACCCCTCGAGCAGCCGTCCCCACTGCAGGTAGGCACTCCCCGCTTCACTTGAAGCTCTTGAAGAAGGATAGTCACATCCTTTACAAGGGACTCTGTGCAAGTAACAGAAGTGCTTTTATCTCTAAAAATAAATAGAGTGGGCAGGCTTCAATGAGAGCTGTGTGTATCTGGAGGCAGAGTTTGGCTGGGGCTTCACGATAGATGGCTACGGAGCGAAACACGGACAAATTCATTCTTGACTCTCTTGTTATTCATCAAGTGCTCTCAGAGTTTATAATGGTAGTAGAGACACAGCGAGTGAGTCACACAACGCATCTCTGCACCCAGCAATTTAGCCATGAGTCTCTCTGCTGGATGCGCGGCGTGATTCATACAGGGAGCGTGCTGTTCTCCGGAGCGGGCAGGTGAGTGCTCCTCGCCGTTGGGTTCGGCACGCCGTGGAGTTAAACTCATCCAGGAATTAAATCCCGACACGGGAACACCCGCAGTGGGCAAATATTGTGACAGAATTTTAAGTATCACGGAATCATTAAGACACTTGAAAACACATCAGAAGCAGTGGGAAAAGTTTCAAGATCCAACGAGGTAGGTTTAGATTTTAGATTGGACCACAGGAGAAAATTCCTCACAGGGAGAGTGGTCGGGCACTGGAATGGGCTGCCCAGGGTGGTGGTTGAGTTGCCATCCCAGGGTGGTGGTTGAGTTGCCATTCCCGGATGAGTTTAAAAGATGCTTAGATGTAGTGTTGGGGGATCTGGTTTAGGGGTGAACCAGTACAGTAGGGTTGATGGTTGGACTTGATGATCCCAAGGGTCTTTTTCAACCTGAATGATTCTACATGTTTGTTGAGCCTCTCAAGGGATGGTGACTCCACCAGCGATCTGCACAGCCTGCGCTGATCCCTGACCACTTCATGATGAAGCAGCACTAGGTACATAAAAAGAAGACACCTGGAATGGTTTGGACAGTCTAGAGAGACACAAAAGAACTTAAGGGAAGCACAGTCAGTCTTTCCACCGTGATCTTATTCCATGAAGGTTTTCAAAGAAAAGAAAGAAGGCACAGCCAGTGCTCTAAACCAGCTAAAGTGCTGTGTTGCCTTAGTTAAAAGTTCTCACGGATATTTCTGAGCCTCTCCTCCCTACCCACTACAGGTGAACCTCTTTATCAGAGACTGTGAAGCAGGGTGTCCTCACTCCTCATGTCCTCACGCCAAGCCAGCTTGGCAAAACAGGGTATGGGAGTGGGCTGGGAGATGCCCAGGTCCCTTCCAGAAGGATCAAACATAGGCTGTTGTGCACCACAGACCCCACGGGTGATGTTGAGACACACTTGTGAGGGCCATGCACAGCTCTCCCCAAAAATCAGATGTTTGGGAACTGGATATAACACGGAAATAACTGGGAATTAGGAACCAACCTCATGGAGAACACATGGTCCAACTTTGCAGTTGCCTCCTCCCCTGGCAGCAGCGCACAAGCTCTTCCTAACCCCTCTGATGTGACACCAGCTCCTGCTGCCACGGTGGGGTTGAGCCCAGCGCGAGCGCTTTGAACTCATCACACCACAGCTCACCCACAGGACTAGAGCCACGAGCACCCCAAGACAGCACTGACAAACACCCTGCCATGCGGGCTCCCCGGCTGCACATCCCCCGAGCACATCCTGCAGAATCATCTCCGCATTCGTGCTGCCTTTGCACGCAACGAAGATGGATTTCTGACAAAGTCTGCTTGCTAAGAGGACAGAATTAGGCCAATCCTGAAGGATTTGGCAAATTCCCTGCCTTGCTGCTTCCAGCTACAGTCTTCCCTAGCCCTGTGACTCCAAGGCTGTTGTCAGTGCAATCAGGATTAGCTAAAAGAAATAGCCACACGGATGCACGGAGGAAGAGCTGCAGTTGCAGTTCAAGGGGGCAGGACAGCACTGGGAGTCCTCAAAGGAGACAACAGGCTCCACCAGAATGTGAAAGAACCTCTGGCAGGGAGCGTGGCTGGATCCTGAGCACGGTGGGAGAAAAGGGGAGGAGAGTAAAAGGGCTCTTCTGCCAGGCAACCAGCGCCAGGACGAGAGGGCAGGGCCTGAAGCTACCAGGGGAGGGTTAGGTTGGATGCAGAAAGCCCTTCCTCATAGAAAGTGGGATCAGATCCTGGAACACACTGCCCAGGGCAGTGGTGGAGTCTCCATCCCTGGAGGTGTCCAAGGACAGATTGGCTGTGGCTGTTAGTGCCCTGGTCTGGCTGATGTGGTGATGTTAGGTCACAGGCTGGGCTGGATGAGCTCAGAGGTCTCTTCCAGCCTCAATGATTCTGTGATTCTGCCCCTGTATGGCTCCAGAGCCAAGTACCACTTTTTCAAGAGGGCACTAACAAGTAGAGAAGAACAAAGTTGTCTCCAAAATGAGTTAGACTCATAAATAAATGAATAAAGGCCCCTTCTTCTTTCAGATAAAGAGCTGAAATCATGTCCAAGCAGGGTATGATCTATCTCCTAACACCACCACCAAGAGCAATTGCTTCCTGCAGCAGGGAGACAGGGAGAGCACTTTGGCTGGGGAAGGAGGTGGTAACCATAACAACGGCACCATGACAACTACAAGCGATATCTGGAACACAAAACAAGGCAAGAACTTCTTGCCAATAAATGGCCTCCGTGGTAAGGATGGCAAAAGCTCTCAACAAGCTACAGGAGTCAGTGAAGGAACGTGGGTCTCTCCGCATCACCTCAGCACGATTCCTCTGCAAACGTTAAGGTGAAGCACCACGACAGCCTTGTCTTCTGATCAGTGAATGGAGAACGCGGAGTCACCGCCCAGACCTACCTGGGACCTCTCCTGTCTCAGGGAGCTGAAGGATGGAAGGAGTGCTGGCATGAAGCCGAGATGGTTCCTGGCAGCCAGACAACTCCCAGATTTCTCAGTGGAGTCTTTTGTTTCCAGACTGGTAGACAGGAGCCCTGAGCAAGGACGGGGGTTGCTCCTGGGGCAGCACCTCCCAGTCAGACAGGCTGCATCGATTTTTCCACCAAATGCAGTTTCAGATGGGCATCATGAGCCCTCTCTGTGCACTTTGGAGAAGAACTTGTAGTTGGCAGACACGCCTGAAACATGAGGCTCAGCAGCCATCAAAACGAGCCGTGCCACGGCCCTGGCAGAGAAGAAGGGGCACCGATGCTTGTGGCTACGTTGGCTTTTTCACCCTCAGTGCAGATAGCACAGAAAAAAAACCCACAAACAAACAGCCTCATCTCCAGTAGGAGAAACACTTTTCACATCTGCCCCTTACCACAGTGGCCACTTTTTGGCAAGAAGGCAACACCACGCACTGCGGGGAGCCAACGGCAATCAGCTCAGGCCCCACAGGCTGCTCTAAAAGAGCTGAAGGGGTTTCCTGAGGTGGAAGGGTCAGATAAAGGAGGACAGTGGCCTCCTAACCGGGGAGGAGAGGTGCTGCTGTGTGAGCACCAGCCAGAGCTAAGATGTGGAGCCCACAGCATCCTCCTGGGATAAGATGAACAAGGTTTGTGGAAGGGGAAGAAGCAGCCTAGGGCTGGGCAGTAGGGAAGGGTAAATCACTTACACTGATGAAGAGAAGTGCACGTCAAGAGCGATAAGATGTGACTGATGAACAAACTCAGCAACTGAGGAAAACGGCTGAGAAAAACCCCAAGCCATGGGGTGGGATGTGTGCTGTTCTGATGCAAAGAGACAGCCAGAGGGAAGCCAGGATTTGCCATCTCAAATCAAACCACCCAGTCTAGACTTCTGCCACAAGCATGAGCTGCTCCACATGAAAGAAGCAAGAAGCTCTACAGAGCTCCAGTCTCACATCACTGTGTCCTCAAAGCACCAGGTCTCCACCTGGTGACACGGACCCTCTGATTCCTCTTGGATCCAGGTGCTCACACATCGGTGAGGCTTCAGATCATTGTGCTCTTTCCAACAGAAGATGACACCCTCAAGGTGGCTCGACGGCCCACCATCAGAGATTTCCAACAGAAGGACACGCAGGCCACTGATGGACACAGAAAACTAATGTGTGGTCTGGCTGATGTGGTGATGCTAGGTCCTGAGCTCAGATGGATGAGCTCAGAGGGCTCTTTCAGTCTCAGTAATTCAGTGCTTCTGTGAGTCTGATTTTTAAAGGTGACCCTTCTCCACCAAGCATGATGGAAGGTCACAGCCCCTGGCTGAGCACCACACTCTTTAAACCTGGCTTGTCCAACACCGACTGCGGGTTGTATACACACGGTGAAAGAAATTCTAGCAGTCAAGCTCCAGTGAACGAGCAGCTCTGCCATGTTTCTCATGGAGATGATGTTATATCCCAGCCACATGTTGCTCTGCTGACGCAGCAAAAGCAGGCTCTGCAGATGATGTCCTGCCACTTGTGTGGGGCTGGTTCACCAGATGAAGGAAGGGGGTGCCCATTCTCAACCTGTTCTGTAGAATCAGCTTGACCACCTCATGCTGTAAGTCTACAGACGGTGACGTTGAGCTAATGATGAAGTTTGGGCCATCAACAAGATCAGCGGAGAGTTCCAGGGTAGGGATGATGGTGAAGAGATAAAGCCCTAGAGCCGCTAGCAGACAGATGGTCCTTCCAGAAGGACCTGGTTACACATCCAGAGCTGCCAGCTGTAAGAGGCCTCACGAGATACTCTATGTAAATGTTTTATGGATGAGATGCTGGAAGCTGCGACGGCGTAAGCAAAGTCTTGTATGTTTTCTTCTTCATTTAGGGCAAGCAGTCTGAAACGCATGGCCCACCACTGACCTCGGCTCCGACCCAGAGGGGCTGTCTGGTTGCAAAGATGATTCATTCACTCCGCTCGAAGGGCTGAATGAATAGGCAGGATTCAGGCTTATCACTTGGGATTCCCTCAGAATGCAGGTCTGACGTGACTGGGTCAGTAACCAGGCTCTTTGTTCCCAACTCCTCCAACACAAATGTCTCTTTGCATCCTTCAGCGGCTCCTACAAATCAGGTCGATTTTTATGGCTTGCTAATTATTACTGCTAGACTTCTGCTGGGCTTCGAGATGGCAAGACGTGTGTTTCCGGAAGCTCAGGGCACAGAGCTTGCAGAATAAATCAATCCCTGTCTGCTAGGAGCAAAATCCAGCCATGGCAGCCACCTAAACACACCCATCTGAGTAGTGCTGAACCTCGTCTGCTCACGAGCAGGGAAGGTCTGTTCTGCTCTTGCTGATGGCAGGTATTGGAGAAAATAACAAGTACAAATAGAGGTAGAGAAGTAACTGGAACAAACTGGATCTTGGCTGGAGGCCCATTCACACTTAGTGCAAGGATGAAGTGACCAGGCATGGTGCTGGGGTGGCACCTCACGAGTCTGATTGGGATGGAGATGAGAGATGACTGCATCATCCTAATGGGTCCTCTTCTCCAGAGGTAGCGAGCTATTGCCTCCTTCTAGAAAATCACTTTGCTCTTCCCATTCGCTCTGCCTAGATTATTCCAGTCTCTGCTGCACTAGCTTCCCAGCCCAGACATTTGGCCTGTCCGTGTTTGCTTTCCAGATAGTAGACTTCACCACAACTTCACCTACCACCACAGACTCCTTCATCACTGCCACAGACTCCTTCATCACCACCACAGACTCCACCACCACCACCACAGACGCTAGAAGGTTCCTCCTCCTCATACCAAGGTCTGCTTTCAGATCCTCTCCTGCAGGTCCTGAACTCCAGACACCTCTACTTCTGAAAACCTTCTGAAGCCACAAACGCCCATGACCTTTTCTGCATTCAGACTTACACCACAGGCAACAACAGAGCTTCCACATCAAGCATGGGGCACCTCTACAAAACGGTAAAGAAGAAGCAGACCCCGAACTCTGCACAGTATGAGGCTCAGCTGGCGTTCAAGGGGTATTTTTCCAGGGCACGGTAGTGAGGTCTTGTCCAGCATCATCAGTCACCCTACACATGCACTGTCAGCAGCACTGAAATTATAATAAACCACTTATTTTTAGTTTTAACACAAGACTCAGAAGAAGAGCCCTGCTGTCCTTTTTGCTGCTATCGGTTTGAAACGCTTTGCACGCAAGAACCGGCAGAATAAACCCCTAAAGCTCCTTTTCCCGCGGCACTGCCTGGATCAAACCCTACTGGCAGAGCTCTTCAGCAAGGATTTACTCTGGTGTTTTGTCACTGTTCGCTGGGAACATGACAGGAGTCAGGAGATTGCTCATGAAGGGCATTTTCCCTTGTGCCCCCAAAGAGGCACCTCATTGCTACAGAGGGATTTGACGTGGGAGGATAAGTCCAAACCTGCAATCCTCTCCCCATTGCAGAATCAGTTTGTGGAATCGTTTAGGTTGGAGATTTCTCCCCGTGTAGCCACTATTTTGTTGCTCTCTTTTTTAGCTCCTGACATTCATGTCTCCCTTTCACGAACTGCTAAATGACACCATGATGAGACCATACCAGTGGGGAGCAGCAGCAAAGCCCCAGTGCTGTGGCCATGCCAGACTGTCCCAGCTCTGCAGATCACAGAATCACACAACAGCATCATAGAGTGCATTGGGTTGGAAGTGATCTCAGAAGGTTGTCAAGTTCAAGCCCCCTACAACAAGCAGGGCCATCACTCACCAATCCACATAGCCCAGAGACCCATCCAGCCTGACCTTGGATGGCTGCAGGGACGGGGCCTCCACCAGCCCTCTGGGCAAGCCTGATCCACCACCCTCAAATTCAAGAACTTTTTCCTCCTGTCCAGCCTCAACCTCCCGTTTTCCAGCTTCCAACCATGACCCCTCGGTCCTGTTGTTCCCTGCCCTTGGGAACAGTCTTCATCAGTCTTCTGACAGGTCCCTTTCAGTGACTGGAAAGTCAGTAGAAGGTCTCCCCAGAGCTTTCTCTTCTCCAGGCTGAACAACTCTAACTCTCTCCCAGCCTGTCCGTGTAAGAGAGGGGCTTCAGTCCTGTGAGCATTTTCATGTTCTTGAGGAGGAGGAAGAGCAGAGCAGCTCTGCCTTGCTCTAAAGCAGCAGTGTGGAAGACCAAGTTGACAAGGAGAACTTTCTTCCCCAAGGCTGGGATCGTTCTGTCCCTTCCCAAGCCCCAGCTGCCGCATTCTGCCTCACTGCCACTTCCACGGATCTTTCTTGCACCACTTTGCTGAAGGTGTGGGCTTTGTCTTAGTGACCAGAGCCAGACCAGTCTATGCTGGGAGACACCCCCAGTGAACACTTACTCACTTCACATTCTCCGATATCCTACTGCCATCGTTGTGTTTGACGTGTTCCACAGCACGTGTGTTGTGCTGGGGGGTTCATGCTGGTGATAACAAATCCAACCCCACCACGTCCATAAAAGCTCCTCTCTCAGCAGTTCCCAACGTGACAGGACCACGACGCCAGAATCCAGCCAAGAGATCGAAAACGCACCGTCAGGAGAGCGCTGCACGGGACTTCAGCTGCACTCTCCTGACAGAGCAGACAACAGAACCCGGCGTGAAGACGACGAGGACCTTCTGTACGCAGCAACACCTCCTCCCGTTTCACCTCCGTTGTCATCTCTGCACCAGAAACACTGAAGCGAGCGGCATCGCTGCAGCTGTAATGACTTCACACCCACCTCAAGCACATACAGGGGGGAAAAAAACCCCAACACCTCATTTTGTAGGCTTCAGTGCTTTTAAATTATGTTTGTTACCATGAGAACTTGATCAAAATGCCACCCACGAGCTTGTGAGAAGTGGGGGGCTGGGGTGGGGGGAAACAACAACAACAACAACCTCCACCATAAGAAAATCACTCTACTCTGAAGCAGTGGCAGTTTGCTTGCTGCATTGCAGCATTTTCATCAGCTCTACAAGCTGCTGCAGGGAGAGGCAGCAGAGACACCCCGCACAGAGATTTTTTGCTGAATACTTTAATCTGGGGGGAAAAAAAAAAGCCAAGGATGTATCTGACAGCCGAGTTGTCACATCACGCACGCTCTGCCCCACGTTACGGGGCCGGCTGCGAGAAGTGGGAATTGCCGCGGGTGTGCGGGGCGGGGGCAAGTCACCCAGGAGGAAGAAGTGTTTTGGGGGAGAGCTGAGATAAAAGGAAGCTACGGAAGGCTCTGCTCTCCCACCCATCTTAGCCATTCGCTGTGTTCAGGATGATTTGCACATAGATACGTGTATTTCTGGAAGTTCCAGTGACACCACTGCATCATCCAAGGATTTGAGGGGTTTTCTTTCCCAGTGCAGAGACACAAAGATGATGGAGTGGAACATCTCCTTCTCTGTAAATGTTTAAAACCCACCTGGGTATCTTTCTATGTGACTTGGTCTAGGTGATCCTGCTGTGGCAGGGGGATTGGACTAGATGATCTTTCAAGGTCCCTTCCAATCCCTAATGATTCTGTGATTGAATGATTCAAACGACTCAGCAATAAGAGGAAAGATCTACCAGCCAGAGGACTCTGCCAGGAACCCTTACCACCATTTCCTCCAGGGGGAAAAGTAGAAGGAGCTGAAGAAGGTGGAAGAAAAAATGGATCTTTGATGGCACTTCAGTGGAACCGGATGAGAATGGCAGGGCCTGAAGCTGCACCAGGGTTAAGTTGGATGTTAGGAAGCCCTTCCCTACAGAAAGGCTGATCAGACACTGGAATGGACTGTCCAGCGCAGTGATGGAGCCGCCATCCCTGGAGGTGTTGAAGGACAGCCTGGCTGTGGCCCTTAGTGCCCTGGTCTGGCTGATGTGCTGATGTTAGGTCATGGGCTGGATGAGCTCAGAGGGCTTTTCCAGCCTCAGTAACTCTGGGTTTCTGTAACAGGCAGGTCTCCCAGTTCTTTACGTGCACCTTTGAGATGCTCGTATCTGCATGCTGGGTGTAACGTGTACTGGCAGCTGCACTTTGACCTGCCCTGAGGTAACCACAGGGATGATGAGGAGTCCTTCACCCGAGGAGGGATCAGACCCAACTGCTGTGAATCTGGGATCATGCTCCCACAGGGTTGCAAAGAGAGGAACAAGGATCATCCGAAACTCCAAGTGATGAAGAACAAAACCGCTCTTCTTTGTGTTCAAGGAAAATCATGGCTTATTCTTCACAGCCATGGATTTTCCAGGAGATTAATTAAATTAGCAATTATAAGGTACTTTAAATGAGGATATTTTCCTCTTGTCATCCACGGAGCGTGGAGACTGTGACCGCCTCACCTCTTCTCTGCATTATTGTTCATTTACTCTTTGTTGGCAATTTATCTTCTCCCATTAGGAGTTAGCTCTGCAGAACTTGCTAAAACTGAGCAGGGGATGAAGAAATCCATGCAGAGACTTCAGGGCCTTCAAGGTTACCTTGCTCAAAGAGAGGTTTCCTTCCTTCCTAACAATATCCTGTGGTAAGATACTGGTACTTCATGGGATCTTCTGAAAGGCAGAGCAGCTGGATGGTCACGGCGCTGAAATGCAGCATGAGAGTTGAGTCTCAGGCTCTGCAGTTCAGCTGCTCCATGAGACTGAGCTTATGAATAAATAAGCCTGTGCCTCAGTCCTCCCAGCTGTAAGACATGGGTTATCGTGTTCACGCTGTCTCTAACTTGTCTGGTTTTGCTGCAAGCCCTTCAGGGCAAGGGCTGTCTCCTCCCATATGTGTGAGAATGCTCTGGCTCCCAACCAAAGTCTTCAGATGAAGGTTTCAGAAAGTTTTGCTCATGGAAGGACATTTTCTCAGAGACAGCATCTGCCTGGAGACAGCTGCCAAAAGGAGACCCGAAAGAAGAGGACAGCAACATCAGCCACCACTGGCAGAGCCTGAGCTGCTTCTGGAGCACGCTGGGGGAAGCAGAGGGAGCCTGGGCTCCACATCCCTGCTTGACAGTTCCAAGGACACAGGCAGCCTTGAGCTTTGGCTGTCTCACAGCTCGTACATGGGAGCCCAGAAGCTACAACTCAGGCCCTCAGTGCTGCTGAGAGGGACCCGACCTCGCAAAATTCTCAGTGATCGGTCAAGGACTATCAAGAGTCACCACCAAAGTCTCAGATGTGCACATGAAGTCTCTGGGGAAGGCTGCAGCCCACAGGCTGCATCAAGAAGTGTTGTGCCAGGATCCATTTAGGAGAACAGAATTCACAAGGTGTGCACTGAGTCCCTGATGCCAGCCCCAGCCTGCCTCCACAACCGCAAACGGGCCCCCAACATGCCTCCCTGACATCACACCAGCGTGGTCAGCCCCCTGCTAGTTCTGCCTGTTCACTCTGCCAATGATGAGAGAGCGCTCAAGCAGCCCACAACACTTGTTCCCTGATCCTCTCGTTCTGTCTGTGCTCTGCCTCCCTCTCCCTGCCTCTCTGCTGTGTCTATCCACACCCAGAACCATCAATCACACTGGCCAATCTCTGTCACATTTGACAGGAGACACCAAGCTCCTACCTACCACCTCGGGAAACCCGCAGATGGGTAGAGGAAAGACAGGATATTAATGAAGAGGAATTCAAGGAGAAGAGCTCAGCCCTTACTCATTCTGCTTGGCAGTGTGGCATCAGTAGGTGTGGAGCCCACATGCTGCCACAGCATATGCTCCTCCCGGCCCAGTCGTCTGTCTGGGCCAAGACAGGTAGAGGAGAAAATAGGTGCTGACAGTGCAAAGAGCAAAGATTGGACATCTCAACCGTCCTGGTATGGTGGAGATGATCACACACTGGCCCAAGGGAATGGACTCTATGACACCACCAGAAAAGCCCATCAAACGTGCTGAAGAAGCACCTTCACATAATCACAGAACGTTACGGATTGGAAGAGACCTCCAAAGATCATCCAGTCCAGACCCCTGCCACAGCAGGATCACCTAGACCAAGTCGCACAGGAACATGTCCAGGTGGGTTTTAAACATGTCCAGAGAAGGAGACTCCACGACCCCCTTGGGCAGCCCATTTAATGAACTGTCTGATGATGAGAAAAAGTTTGCTTTATTCACAGACAGATCGTGCTGTGGAGATCAGGAACTCAGCAGGTAGTAAGAACTCAGCAGAGATGGAAAGCTGCTGCTTGGAGTCCTAATGGGAAAGTTGCAGAAGCAAGTGAGGGAAGAGGAGAATCCAGCGAGTTCGCTGAGGTAAAAGCTGTTCAGTTGGCTTTGGACATTGCTGAATGGGAGAAATGGCCTGTACTTTACCTCTACCCTGACTCTTGGATGGTAGCCACTGCCCTTTGGGGACAGCTAAAAGACTGGAAGCAGAACAATTGGTTATGTAAAGGTAAACCAGTTTGGGCTGCTGATCTGTGGCAAGACATTGCTGCCCAACTGGAAAAGCTGAAGGTGAAAATACAGCACATAGATGCTCATGTGTCTATACCCAAGGTGGGTCCCTGACATTTTGGGTCACTGAGAGAGATGTTACCTACCAGTGGGCTTGACATCAAGGGTTGGATTTAACCATGGATGCTATTGCACAAGTTTTTGATGACTGTGATACATCAGGACCTTAAAGATCATCTTGTTCCAACCTCCCTGCACAGGCAGGGTCACCTTCTCTAGAGCCGGTTACTCAGGGCCCCAGCCAACCTGGCCTTCAACACTTCCAAGGATGGGGCAGGCACAACTGCCTTGGACAACCTGTTCCAGGACCTCAGCACCCTCACAGAAAAGAATTTGTTCCTCATGTCCAACCCCAATCTCTCCTCTTCAAGTCTGGAACCCTTTCCACTTGTCCTCTTGCTACCACCCGTGTCAAAAGTCTTACCCCAGCTTTCTGCCCTTTTATGAAGTCCCTGAAGAAGTGCAGAGGAATGGAAAAGCTCAGGACCTGGGCTGCATGCACATCATGGCAAAGGAGCTGGGGAGATGCAGCAAGTCCTGTTGCCTCTGCCTGTCAGTTCCTGCCTCAACAGTTTCGCTTCTTACTTGTAAACAAGTTCTAAGTATCAACTAGTGACTCAGCCCGCTAGGCAGGATTATTACTAACAGCACCACCGCCATCACGATTCAGCAGTGACAGGGGACATTCTCCTCCTTCCTCTCCATGGCTCACCAGCCACGCCTGGATGCTTTCAGAAGGTAGCAAAGGCAGGCTTTGATAGCTGATAAACACAAGTCTTCTGCCTTTATGGCTCCTGTTCATGTGTTCTCAAGCAACAGAAGGTGCACCTAATGACTACTGAGATAAGCAGAAGAAAGGAAGAGGGAGACAGGTTGATTATAACACAGTGACAGCCCTCCTTTCAAAGGAGGAAAGGGGTCGATTGATGATAAGGGATAAACACAAAGGAGGAAAAATCAAAGGCTAGTCTAGGACAAGAACACTGAGGCTGGTGAGAGTTTTAGCTGGAAGATGACGGTTTCTTGGAAGTGACACACAGTTGTGCTAAGATCCTACTTCCTTCAAACCACCTAGCCAGGGGTTCTATCAGAAGAGGTTTCAACCTAACCCAGCAAAACACTGACAGACACACATTCTCCCCAAGAACACTGCAGGTTCACTCAGCTTCCCGCTGCCCTCAAGCTCCCCATCTGTGTGTTTCTCCTTCTGAGCACCTCTGCACCACCTTGCTGGTTCCACTACTCCTCTCTCTTGGTTTCAGCCTTCTTAAACTGTCTGTGGCAGCCTCAAGAGGCTACGTGGCAGGGATCATCTTTTGAGGTCTCTTCCAATCCCTGATGATTCTATGATTCTCCTGGAGCTTGTTGAACCAAAAGCTGTGTTGACCAAGGGTGCGGTGGCTTCTGTCACACATGGGAGGCTTTTCAAACAAAACCCCAGGAGGACCACAAAAGTTGGAACCAACCCCAGAAAAATCAAGCGTTCCAGGAGCAAGAGGGATTGTCCTTTTGCTCGTTTCTCTGGCCTCCGTGGTGAACAATGATAAAGGTCATACCTGTTCAAGCAGATGACGGGACGCTGCGTCTGGCTGTTGAACAAGAGAAGCTCTCTGGTCCTAGAAAGAAATGGAGAAATACGCACTCTGTTTAGTCCCTGTTCAGTGCATTTAGCATAAGGTCAATGCTAGAAGAACTACAAGATGTGTCCACAATTACACCTGAGGGCTTTCTCCTCTCTGCCTGATGTCCCAAGATCCACTTCACAGAACCACAGTACATTAGGGATTGGAAGGGACCTCGAAAGACCATCCAAGTCCAATCCCCCTGCCACAGCAGGACCACCTAGACCAAATCACACCGGAACATATCCAGGTGGGTTTTAAACTTCTCTGGAGAAGTAGATTCCACTTGAGACTTATTATTCAGATCCCATGTTATGTCCAGCCCACTCCAGGACGCCCAAAGTGCTGCTTAGTCCCTAGGCTTGTCCTAAGAGAAGCTGGCAATGACCGCACAAAGCCTCTCATCAGGGAAACACCAATGGGTACTACAGAGATTCCAACCCTTTTTGTGACCCTCTTTACTCAGTGAGAACCTCTTGGATACCAAACTTTGCCAACCTGTTGAAACAGGCCATTCTGCACATGTCCTACAAGTCACAGTATCACAGTATCACAGTATTATCAAAGTTGGAAGAGACCTCATAGATCATCAAGTCCAACCTGTCACCACAGAGCTCAAGGCTAGACCATGGCACCAAGTGCCACGTCCAATCCTGCCTTGAACAGCTCCAGAGTTGGCGACTCCATCACCTCCCTGGGCAGGCCATTCCAGTGGCCAATGACTCTCTCGGTGAAGAATTTTCTCCTCACCTCAAGCCTAAACTTCCCCTGGCGCAGCTTGAGGCTGTGTCCTCTTGTTCTGGTGCTGGCTGCCTGAGAGAAGAGAGCAACCTCCTCCTGGCCACAACCACCGCTCAGGTAGTTGTAGACAGCAATAAGGTCTCCCCTGAGCCTCCTCTTCTCCAGGCTAAACAATCCCAGCTCCCTCAGCCTCTCCTCATAGGGCTTGTGCTCAAGGCCCCTCACCAGCCTCGTTGCCCTTCTCTGGACACGCTCAAGCACCTCAATGTCCTTCCTAAATTGAGGGGCCCAGAACTGGACACAGTACTCAAGGTGCAGCCTAACCAGTGCAGAGTACAGTCCTACACACACGCTCTCCTCACTGGAGGTATTTGACCACAGCCCACTTTACAGAACCCAGAAGGAGACAGTCACTGAAGTGGCTGCAGCTGGGGGCCAAAGGTGCCTCCTCACCATGTGTGGCTTTGAGTATCCCTTAGGTATAGCTGGTACTACCGCTTGCATTGAAGGCTGCACGGTTTCTCATGTCTCTGACCTTTGTAACTCGCTGATTTTAATTGCTGAGGACTTAATTCCCCACGCAGGATACCTGACTTGAGCCACTGCTTTTGTTCGGGAGTGGTTTCTTTCAAAGCCTCTGCAAGAACGGGACAGGCAACTGCTCCACCTTGGTGCAGAGGCTGGCAGCAACGCCTGCACTTACACACAGCAATCAGTGATCCCAGACAAGCAATGTGGAAATGGGGGTCCAGCCAGCACCAGTGCTACCCACCCACAGGATGAAGAGGAATGGTAGAAGCAGCTCGTTAAATCCACTCTGGCTCAGCAGAAAGATCAATGCTCTCGACAGCTGAGGCTGCAGCACTTGGCACCGCAGCAGCCCTCTGATGTGTCACTGAGGCAAAACAGCACAGGCCTGGCCTACCCACTCTAACATGCACTCCTGCAGCCAGAACAGAGACCTCCATCACCACAAGGGCTCCTGCAGTAAAGGTGGTTTTAGCCCGCAGCAGGGTACCAAAAATACCAGAGAATCCAAATGCAGGTTCCAGGAGTGGGAGCACTTGCGCTGCCCTGGGGACTTGCTGGAGGCAGACTCTAATCAGCACTTCCAACTCTTTGCTGACCAGGAAGAAAATGAGCTTTCAAAGGTTCTTCCCTGAGAAATCAGAAGGTAAACCAACCCACACAGAGGAGCCCACAGTTATCTGAGAAAGCAAGAAGTCATCTGGAATCTTGTGTCCAGTTCTGGGCCCCTCGGTTCCAGAAGGACACAGAGCTGCTGGAGAGAGTCCAGCACAGAGCCACAAAGATGATGAAGGGAGTGGAACATCTCCCTGATGAGGAAAGGCTGAGGGAGCTGGGTCTCTGTAGCTTGGAAAAAAGGGGACTGAAGGGTGACCTCATTAATGTTTATATATATGTGAAAAGTGGGTGTCAGGAGGATGGAGCCAGGCTCTGCTCAGTGGCATCTAGTGTAGGACAAGGGGAAATGGGTGTCAGCTGGAACACACAATGTTCCACATCAATAGGAGAGGGAACTTCTTCCCAGTGAGGGTGACAGAGCCCTGGAAGGGGCTGCCCAGGGGGGTTGTGGTGTTTCCTTCTCTGGAGACGTGTAAACCCGCCTGGACATGTTCCTGTGCAGCTGGATCATCTAGTCCAATCCGGACTAGATGATCTTTCTAGGTCCCTTCCAATCCCTAATGCTCTGTGATGCCAACAGTGAAGTGCCTGGTCAGAACACGGCACTGCTTCTACGAACGAGGTTTTGTGTTTCCTCTTGAGCATCCTCCTGTCAAGACAGAGCAGAACATGCTGGGAAGGGGTTCGTTTCCTGTGTTTTTCTCACTAACCCTGCTGCTTCAGGCAGAAAGCCCTGAAGAATCTGACCCACTAATGGACTCACTGGGATTGGCACAGCCTTTAGGTGTGTTGGCTAGTAGATGTCCCAGAGCCAGGAGAGTGGGGACAGCACTTTGGTTGCTCTAGCATCACCTTTTCCAGGGACAGGGCACACACCAGACGAGCTGGTTTTCACCCCTGATGGGAAGCTGCCATCAGGCTGTGGATATGGACGTTCGCCTGCGGGAAGAGCATGTCACCAATTACATCTCACCATCACACATTTATTTATCCTACAAGCTATTCAGCTGCTGCTGGGCTGAAGTGACCGGGTTACTCTCAACAGTTTTTAATTCCCACCGTTTGACCGCTGACGGCAGACGTCTCCTTTTTCCACTGTAACACCCACAGCAAACCTTTCAGGAGGCTCTCTAAAACCCTGTAAGTTGAGAAAGCTCTATTCATGGGGAAAAACATCTTGAGGCTGCTAATGCTGGTCTGAGAAGGTTAGAGGAGACATAGACAGGCTTGGTTGGGGGTGTGAGGAGGAGATAGGGAGGCTGAAAGCTCTCTAACATCCAAGAGCCTTGGCTAAGTGGCACCCGGAACACCCTGCAGACAGGAGAGACTGTTGAATCATTTATGGAAACCAAGGTTAGCAGTGTCAGCAGAGCTGGCCTGGGAGGAAGCGGCTTCGCACAAGTCATTTGGCTGCCAGTGAGTAATGAACAAAGGAAACAGAGAAGGAGCCCTCAATGCAGGAAGGACACATCTGACGGAGTGGGTCCAGAGGGCCACAGAAGGGCTGAAGCACTCCTGCTGTGGGGACAGGCTGAGGGAGCTGGGGTTATTCAGCCTGAAGAACAGAAGGCTCCAGAGGGACCCAACTGCATCCTTCCTGAAGCAACCTTCCCCCTCTCCGAAGGGCGACAGCTCTGGGTGGCTTCATCCACTAAAGCCTCCAGAAGAAGGACCACTATACACCACAGCTTTTGTGAATTGCTTCAAGAATCACAGAACATTAGGGATTGGAAGGACCTTGAAAGATCATCTAGTCCAATCCTCCTGCCAGAGCAGGATCATCTAGACAAAGTCGCACAGGAACAGGTCCAGGAGGGTTTTAAATGTCTATAGAGACAGAGACTCCATAAGCTCCCTGGGCAGCCCCTTCCAGTGCTCTGTCACCCTCATATTTATGTGGGACCTCCTGTGTTCCAGATCACACCCATTGCCCCTTCTCCTATCATTAAATGACACTGAGCAGAACCTGGCTCTATCCTCCTGACACCCACCCTTCACATATTTATAGACATTAATAAGGTCACCCCTCAGTCTCCTCTTCTCCAAGCTCAAGAGACCCAGCTCCCTCAGCCTTTCCTCATCAGGGAGATGTTCCCCTCCCTTCATCATCTTTATGGCTCTGCATTGGACTCCCTCCAGTAGCTCTGTGTCCTTCTGGAACTGAGGGGCCCAGAACTGGGCACAATATTCCAGATGCAGTCCCACCAGGGCAAAGTAGATGGGGAGGAGAACCTTTCTCGACCTGCTAACCACCTCCCTTCTGATCCACCCCAATAGTTTTGTAGGAATTTATTTTAATTTCTACATTTGGGGTTGTTTTTTCATTTCTTTTTAAATGAACAACCAAAAATCCCCAATCCGTAACTCACCGCAGCATAAGGGCACTGTGCTGCAAGCATCTTTGTACAGAGAGGGAGGAAAGAGGGGAGGGAGAAGCACAGGGAAGAGGAGGACCAAGGAGCTGGAATAGTGTCAGGACGAAGCGTTGCAATGAGACCAAGGGTTGGGCAGAACCCCTTCCAGAGTGGGTTTAAAAAAGCTGAAGATTTCCCGCACAAGCAAGACCCTGAGAGCACCTGAAGGAGCCTGGTGTGAGCACACACACCACACATGGCCACAGAAGGGCCTAAGAGAGAGTGTTAGCAAGCAAAAGCTGCTGCATGGGTACCCCATACCCAAGAGGCCATATTTCAGGGCTGAGATGGAAACTCAAAGAGAAGACACCGTAAGAACATCAACTTTTTATGGCTTGAGTTGGCCGCCCTTCTCCTGGGGGTGTGGTGTTGTACACTAAAGTGCCAGCTAAACCTCAGAAGATCCAAAATCCCGTTTTACAGGCTTGTAGACTGAGAAAACAAAGCAGGCTACTGCCCAACACAGGGAGAAAACACCGTGGTCCCAGTGCTGCTGAGGTATCACGGTGGGTAACTCCACGGCACGTGCTCCCAGCGCATTCACACTGACTACGTGGTGTCAGTGGAAGAGCAACTGCTGCGTCTTGAGGGCTGCTCTGGAGCTCTGTGGGGAAGACACAGTAGCCTAAGGCTGCTCCATAGGTTGCTGCAACCAGCTGGCTGGATGTTCTCTCTGATTTTATACGCTCCCCAGTTAACTTTGAGGAGCGCAGAGCAGCCTGTGCAAACTGTGTGGTCCCCATGGTAACAGGCTTTTAGCTGTGGCTGCGCATCGAGGTGGAGCTGCTTGAGGTAATAAGGCCCAAAGCATCAGATTCAATAAGGGAGGGCCACAGAAGACACAGCTCCAACGTTGCGGTGTGTCCCACCAGAGATGCCCATGAGCAACACAAGTGGTACAAAAGCCTCTCCTGAAGATCCCCACTCAAGAACAAAGGTGACAGGGTGTAGTACAGGTGAGCAGGCATCACCAGCCATCTCCTGCAGGAAACCTGGGAAGGACATTTTATGAGGGACTCCAGTTATGGGACAAGGAAGATGAATTCAAGCTAAAAGCAGGGAAGTTCAGATTAGACCTGAGGCAGAAATTCCTCCCTGTGAGGGTGCTGAGGTCCTGGAACAGGCTGCCCAGGGAAGCTGTGGCTGCTCCATCCCTGGAAGTGTCCAAGGCCAGGTTGGATGGGGCTCTGCGCTACCTGGTCTGGTGAGAGGTGTCACTGCCCACAGCAGGGGGTTGACACTGGGTGATGTCTGAGCTCCCTCCCAACCCAACCCAGCCTGTGGCTCTATTTGGGAATGAACCACATGGCTTTGCTCACGATGGTACTGACAGGCCCAGTTCACACACATTCCAGCAACGCGGGGGCTTCCCGCACACAAAACAACTGCAGAGCAAAGCTCCCAGAAGCTTTAAACCTTTTATCTGCTAAATCACCTCTAACCCGCTTATCTCCGTTAGCAATCTGGAATGCACAGAGTCACCTGTCACGGGGTGAAGGGGAATTAAGTGAGGCAAAGTCCTTCGGGTGCAGTTGGCAACTGGAGGCCTTTTGCTTGCTTTGCTGGGCATCTCCTAGGCATCCTCTGCCGTCACTTCCTCCAGACCTGCTCGAAGGTCTGCACCTCTGGAGTCCCCAGCATTCCAGCCAAGCCCCCCAGGGACACCCCAGGACAGTGTCTACAGACTTAGCAGCTAAACAAGACCACAGAAGGAGATGGAGGAGATGGACAGACCAGCAGATATCTCAGGAGGAGATGGACAGCCCAGCAGACAACTCCTGTGTTCAGGTTTTGGAGAAGCCTCTGAGGTGCCAGATGCCTTCCTCGAGAGACCTCCATGACTGGAATTCAACCCCAGTGAACCCCAGTTCCCTTCTGTGCCAGGGTCTATCCCCACCGGAGAAACCAGAGTTCCAACTCTGAAAGACAACATCACTTGATTTCTTGCTCGACCAAGGCCAGTGCTCACACCAGGCCACAGTCAGCACTGAAGCAACCACAGATGCCATGAAATTCCCCTTCCCATGCATGAAGTGGTGACCTGCCGATGACTTAAGCAAATGAGCAATGCTGCGTGCCAGAGAGAATGTGACACCAGAGCCAGGCAGCAAGAGATGTTTCCACTGTGAAACAGGACTCACCAGCAGATTCAGTCCCAGCACACGGGGTGGTTGGCACCAGCAGGACCCCTTCTTTTGCTCTCCCCTCACACCACTGTCCATGCAGCTTGTCCCTCCTCAACCTTTAAGAGCAGCAACCTCAAGCGATAGTTACCCAACAGGAGGCAAGAGCTGGGTAAGAAATGCCAATTCATGAGGAGATCGGGGAGGCTTTTGGGATTCATCCCACGAGTGCCACACTCACGCCGTCACCAGAGGTGGAGCAGAAGGCGAACTGCTCAGAGACAAGCGTGCTCCAGTCCCTAAGAAACTCAGTCTCTGGGTCCCCTAAAACTAAAAGCTCTTCTTTTTGCACCTAATAGAGAAACTGAGAAAATACTGAGGAAGCTCTCATGAGTTTCTTGCTCTCCTGAGAGGTTCTCCTCCCCCTCTACTCTGCTCTGGTGAGACCACATCTGGAATCTTGTGTCCAGTTCTGGACCCCTCAGTTCCAGAAGGACACAAAACTCCTGGAAAAAGTCCAGCGCAGAGCCATGAAGATGGTGAAGGGAGTAGAACATCTCCCCGATGAGGAAAGTTTGAGGGAGCTGGGTCTCTTGAGCTTGGAGACTGAGGGGTGACCTTATTAATGTCTGCAAATATGTGAAGGGTGGGGGTCAGGAGGATGGAGCCAGGCTCTGCTCACTGCCATTTAATGATAGGACAAGGGGCAATGGGTGTGAGCTGGAACAGAGGAGGTCCCACATAAATATGAGGAGGAATTTCTTCCCGGTGAGGGTGACAGAGCACTGGAAGGGGCTACACAGAGGGGTTGTGGAGTCTCCTTCTCTGCAGACGTTTAAAACCCACCTGGATGTGTTCCTGTGTGACTTGGTCTAGGTGATCCTGCTGTGGCAGGGGGATTGGACTGGATGATCTTTTGAGGTTCCTCACCAGGGCAGAGTAGTGGCAGGGTAGAACCTCTCTTGTAACCAGCCACCTTCTGATCCACCTCAGGATGCCACTGGCCATGATCATCCTCCTGTTGTTTAGAAAACCTGGGAGAAGAGGACTCTCCCCCCTCAACACACAGTCCGACACTTGTTTATTTGGAAAGGCTGCAGTTCCTGTGAAACCAAATGTTCTGTATTTAACAGCTTAAGCCATAAGTCATAAAAAACCAAATTCAGCAGAGTTTTTGTTATTAGGGAACAGGGATCCAGATGGCTCACTGAGGTCAAGCTGAGGCCACCTTGCCCATAAAGAACACACAAGTGCGTGTCCTTAATCCAGCGGTGAGGTTTAGGAAAACCAGGAGCCATTTTCCTTCCAGACATCTCTCTCCCCTTTAATAACTTAATTCCACAAAGTTTAAATTAACTAGTGGCTGCCGGAGGTGGGAGATGTTGGTTCCTTGTGGTTTCACCTGCACCTTTTTTTGACATGATGAACCAGCAATGTTCATTTGCAGTCACTTTTGTTAGAAGCCAAAAGCCTATCTGAGGTTTCTGAATGTAGGGAAAACTTTTTGGGGCTCAAGGGTCTACAAATCCCATCCAAATCAGTGCTGCTCCCTCTTTCCCAGCCATCTGCTCAGCAAGAGGAGCCCACAAAAGTGACCATCTGAAGCTCAGGTGGGTCTATTCCCAATGCTGAAGTTGAAACTTCCCAGCCACTGTGGGGATGGGAGAGGCATAGAATCATCTAGGTTGGAAAAGACCCTTGGGATCATCGAGCCCAACCATCAATCCTACTCTACAAGTTCACCCCTAAACCAGATTCCCCCATCTAAGCGTCTTTTAAATTCATCCAGGGACGGGGACTCAACCACCACCCTGGGCAGCCCATTCCAGTGCCTGACCACTCTTTCTGAGAAGAACCAGCGTCAGCAGAGGAAGCCTCAATCCTCGTGGCCTGTCACTGCCCACCACCACCCCAAGACAGGACTTCACATTTAAGGCCAGCAACTTGCAAAAGTGCAAATTATGGAGGTTCTGAACACAGGCTTGAAGACGAGCTTCATGCCAAAGCCCTTGGCTCCAGCAGGAAGCTTAAGAACAGATCTGGTGAAGCTTCACTACCTGCAACCCGGCATCTCCCCACAGGCTTCCCCCAGGGCTCCCCTGGGTGGATTCTGCAAGACCTGCCTCCGATCCTGTTCCACGTCAGCCTTTCCCAACAGAGAACTCATTAACAGCCGACAGCGCTGCCACACGAGACTGGGGCATGACAAAGCAGTGAAAGAGAAACCAGGGGAAGCTCTGTGAGCATCAAGAGCCAGCGCCGCAGGAGGCAGAGATTACCCTGCCAGCCACCACCTCACCGATCCTCCTCCCAGTTTTCCACCGCCCTTTCTCTGCTAGTTCCCTTTATTTAGAGCCTTTTGGAAGCTCGTGGAGTTATTATGCTTCATAATTGGTTTATGAATAAGCAAGCGAGCGGCACTCGGACGAGAGACCGCAGTGCAACGCTGCAGAAACCATTAGGCACCTTCTTGTCCTCCCCTGGAAAAGAGCTGTCTGGAAGCACTTAGCGAGCGGCGAGGCGACCAGCAAGTAATAGGCAAAGAGAGGTTTCTGCCCTCTTGAAGCTAAATTCCTGTAAAGAAAACGATTCTTCTGGCTCAGCACCACGTCACTTCTGATTCCATCAAGGCACATTAAAATCACAATGAGTTCGGAGAGTCCTAAAGGTGGCCAATGTCACAAAGTGATTTTGGGACCGAAAGCCGGCTGGAGACCATCGAAGTCGCAGGTGGTTACTCACAGTGCCCTGCCTTTCCCAACAAAAGACAACGCCGATTGCAATGCTCGCGAGTCAAAAATAGTGGTGCGACCTTAAGATGATGGACTTTGTGGGTCAGAGGAAGTCCATTAGCACCAACCACCTGCAGGGACAATTCTGAGAGCAGGTGTTTTAATAGGCAATTTACCTCTCGAGCCAGCGTGGAAAACTTGGGAAAGTTCACAAGCACAAGCTCATTGCTCACAAGTGTGTGATGGCCTCCTCAAAATTCACATCTCCGACCCATCTGAACGCACGTGTTCTGGCACGGAGGAGTCCAGGTGCTTCAGCGCCGTTCGGAGCTCGCACCAAGTGACTCACATGTAGTGTGGGAAGTCCTAAAGGAAAGTCACTCACAGGGAGAGATGGACTTCTGCCCACCTGGCAGACACTTCATACTGTCCACACATCAGAAGTCACGGAATCATACAACATTTGGGATTGGAAGGGACCTCGAAAGACCATCTAGTCCAATCCCACTGCCGCAGCAGGGTCACCCAGACCAAGTCACACAGGAACACATCCAGGCAGGTTTTAAATGTCTCCAGAGAAGGAGACTCCACAACCCACCCTGGGCAGCCCCTTCCAGTGCTCTGGCACCCTCATTGTGAAGAAGTTCCTTCTTATACTGCTGTGGAACCTCCTGTGTTCCAGCTCACACCCACTGCCCTTTGTCTGATTATTAGATGCCACTGAGCAGAGCCTGGCTGCATCCTCCTGATACCCACCTCAAGCTCATGATGGCAGCAAAACTGCCACAACTCCTAGAAGCTACACCAGGCATCTGAGCTGAGCCCCCTCAAGGTCTACTCCAATAGTACCAGCCTGTAGCAAGGCTGCAAGCCTTTCACACCCACCTATGTTGTGCCACTCTGCGAGGGGCCACTTCTTTCTGAGCTGGCCCATCTGCCAGAACACACGTGCCATGTGAAGTAGCAGCTCACCCCAAATTACTGCAAACCAGTTCAAATTGTTCTCAAAATTAATTGCCTCTTGGCTGAGCAGGTCTTTGTGAGGCTGCATTGTGCTCCCCTTATTGACTGCCATGGTCTTTTACGTCCTTGCTACACCCTACTCATGGGGGCATTAGCCCAAAATTACTGCAGGATGACTGCCCGTCATCCAAACTTAACAACAGGGAATTAAGCCTGAGGCAAAGAAGTTGAAAGACCTCCAACCACCATCCAAGTCCAGCCCAACTTACCAAGGCAGACCTACAAGACAGTGCTCTTTGCTTGGGACAAACAAAACCATAAAGAGAGGAGAAGCTGCCACCAAAGTGACGCTGCCAGAAACATCTGGATTCTGGAGAGACAGCTGGTGTCCCAGGAACAGGCTCCACCAGGAGCAAGTATGGACACAACTCATCCTAAACACAACAGAAGACAGAATGAATCTCCCGTTGCCCGGTACATGCGCTCGGTGTCACTAGATAAATACTCAGTTTGTGTTCACGGGGCTATGTCCTCCTGCTGCCACACAACCTCGCCTTGGTGGCTCGCTCTGGAGAGTTAGTGGAAGAGGGGACTACCCTTTGGGACAAACTCCATGGAGGGAGCCTGGAGAAGAGGAGGCTCAGGAGAGACCTCACTGCTCTCTACAACTACCTGAAGGGAGGTTGTAGTGAGGTGGGTGTTGGCCTCTTCTCCCAAGGGACTAGCAACAGGGCAAGAGGAAACGGAGTCAAATTGTGTCAGGGGAGGATCAGATTGGATCTTAGGGAAATCTTCTTCCCAGACAGAGTAGGGAGGCCTTGGAAGAGGCTGCTCAGGGAGGGAGTGGAGGCACTGTCCCTGGAGGGGTTTCAACAAATGGGCAGACGTGGTGTTTCAGGAAAGGGGTTAGTGGTGCAGGATTGCAAGGCAGACAGTTGGAGCTGATGATCTTGAAGATCTTTCTCCAACCTTGATGATTCTATGCATGCACTTGTTCCAAGACTACTATTGCCGAGAAAATGGGGTCTGTCCTACAAACACCATGAGTCCAAAGCTTGTGTCCACCTTCTGGCCATCTCCAACTGCTGAGAAGGTGTCCAAATGGCACCTTCTGAAATCCCAGATCATGTATGAGAAAGCTAGAAGCCACCTTCAACATCTGCACCATCTTCACACTGTGAGTGAACCTGGTTTTCTGTAACACACGCAGCCAGGGTGGGTTTAGGAAGAACACATGGAGAGACTTGTGTCCCCGGGATTTCTGTAGACAGGGAAAGCAAACAACACACAGAAGCCAACTGCAGGGTAGGAAATGGTGCCCTAATTCTGAGGGCGTATGCTCGTGTCGTTCCGTTTGCAACCAGTCAATAAAGCCACACAGAGCTGCTGGAGTATGGAAATGAAAAGCACTTCGACAGGAGATTAATTTTGAAGGTGGAGCTCTCACAGCCGCATGCGTCGCGATTCATTCACTCGGAATAAAAAAGATCATTTCTTCTCAAAAGCCTCCCGGTATTTCTCCCCATTCTTGCCTTCAAACATCCAGCAAAGTCCATCACAATGACTGCTGCCATGTTAATCACAATGATTTGGCTTGTACCACAACTGCACCCTAGCCAGCATTGGAAGGGAAGTCATTAGACTAATTTCCTTGATTGTAAAAATGAAGGAAGAAACGGGCCCCGCCAGCAAAACACTGAGGGTTTGGGTCTTTCAGACGTCGTGTTACGAGCGCAGCCACAGCAGCCACAAGCACTGTAGAGCAAACGTTACACTAGGACTAAAAGCAAGGCAAAGCCCCACTGGCTTGGTTAAAATGAATAATTAGAAGGTGCATCTTAGTAGTTAAACTTGTCCCACTCTGACAGCATCACTAGTGTCACTTTTGAGGACAGTGCCAGCCCCCGGCAAGATGCTCTGTGTTGACAATTCCCATTACCTTTGCTCAGCTTTACCTCCCAGGTCACCTGTTTACTTGGTTGGAGTCGACACACAGAGGATGGGTCGACACCAGGAGATGGGTATCTGATCCTGTGGACATCACCTGCCGTCCCAATCAGCCCCCGAGGAATCACAGAATCACACTGAATTACTGAGGCTGGAAAAGCCCTCTGAGCTCATCCAGCCCAGACCAGCACCTAATATCACCCCATCGGCCACACCAGGACACTAAGGGCCACAGCCAGGCTGTCCTTCAACACCTCCAGGGATGGGGACTCCACCACTGCCTTGGGCAGTCCATTCCTGTGTCTGATCACCCCTTCCGTGAGGAACTGCTTCCTAACGTTTCCCTGGCAGCCTCAGGCCCTGGTGCAACTAGCCTGGGAGAAGAGGCCAACCTCCACCTGACCACAACCTCCCTTCAGGGAGTTGTAGAGAGGGAGAAGACCCCACTCTGAGTCTCCTCCAGGCTAAACACCCCCATCTCCCTCAGCCTCTCCTCATCAGACTTTATTCCCTTCCCCAGCCTCACTGCTCTTCTCTGGACCCACTCCAACACCCATCAATGTCTTTCTTGAAGTGAGGAGCCTCCCAAAAGGGATCTTGCACATCAAGGCTGAGAGCACACAGCCCATCATATCCAAGCAATATGACCCCAAACAAGAGCCATGTGCAGACCCGTGAGGCAGACAGACTGAAGAGGTGGAACATGGCCCAATAATGAAAGAAACGTCTGAATTTCTTAGGCTTCAAGGCAGTTAAAACACTCGTTTTGGTTGTTTCAATTATCATTAGAGCAAAAGCATCTGCTGTTTCTCTTACCAAAGGACTTGCTAGGCAAGTGCCTCCCTGAGCTACAGACTGTGGTGTTCTGCTTGCTCCAGAAACCTGAGCACCATCACTTGGCTTTTTGCACTTCCCCCATCAGCAGCATGTTCTCACAGCCAGTCCTTCCCCTTGTGAATGCCCTGGGAGGGATTCAATCCTTCTGCCACAGCTAGGTTCCGTCTTGGCAAGTGACTGACCTAGTCACTCTAGTTTCAAGCTGAGAAAGGGCACATCCAGGCTCTAAATGCGGGTATTTTCAGTGTTTACCCTCACAGCCTCCAGACAGATCAAGTTTTCAAAGGTTTCCATGCATTTCTCAGGTGAGAAAGCCACGCAATACACCCAAGGTGTGACAGCTGGAATTACACCACTTATCCGCTGCCCTGTAACTAGAGCAGGAGAACATCACCTTCATGCATGGAATTCTGTGTCACAGCCCTAGAGAACTCGCTAGGTCAAGCACCACGGAGTGGCCCAACCACACAAGCAATTGCACTGTGTCTCAGAGCCCACTTCTCCACTCTCAATGCATTTTATTCAGTGTCCTCACCATCTACAATTGCTCACATTTTCTTTCACAATGGCTCAACAGCTCCAAAGATGCTTCTTAGTTCTGCTTAAGTGAGACAGTGGCAGCTCCACAGTCCTTCTCTTCCCATCCAAAATGCAAACAATGCTCAGGGTGGGGAGGTAGGAGAGATGAAGGTTCATTTTCTACAAACTCATGCCCACTGCAACAGAATAATACAAAATCTCCTCTAGGATATCACAGATTATTAGGGATTGGAAGGGACCTTGAAAGATCATCTAGTCCAATCCTCCTGCCACAGCAGGATCACCTAGATCCAGTCGCACAGGAACACATCCAGATGGGTTTTAAAAGTCTCCAGAGAAGGAGACTCCACAACTTCCCTGGGCAGCCCCTTCCAGTGCTCTGTCATCCTCACCATGAAGAAGTTCCTTTTCACAGTGATGTGGAACTTCCTGTGTTCCAGCTGACACCCACCACCCCTTGTCCTATCACTGGATGCCACTGAACAGAGCCTGGCTCCATCCTTCTGACACTCACATCACACTGACACTTCATCCTCCTGACACTTCACATATTTATAAACATTAATGAGGTCACCCCTCAGTCTCGTCTTCTCCAAGCTCAAGAGACCCAGCTCCCTCAGCCTGTCATCATTAGGTAGACGTTCCACTCCCTTCAGAGTGGTATCTGTGGTGCTTACTGGGGTACTTCAAATACCCTGCAGAAGCTCAGCTATCTACAGGACAAAACCATGGGGTATTCTGCAGCCCTAAGCAGCACAGTGAGAGGAGGGCACTCAACAGCAACAGGGGGACACAGAGCTCGCCCAAGGTTAACCTCTATCTGGGAATGACAACTACCTCCAGGAACATTCCAGAATATTCCCGCTTTCTTGCCCCTACTAAAATACCCAGGCTTGGGTGACTTGTTGAAGGGAATGACTTCTCTTGGCCACTTTGCTGTTTGCAGCCCTTTAGAGTTCCCAGAAGCAGCTTTCAAGTTCAACACTGGTTCTTTTCCAAACCTCTCCTTTACTTCCCTCCTAATTAATTCATCATAAAACGTATTTTGGCTTTCCAGACTTAAAGCTCCAGCTATTATTTATATGGCCCCTGATTGGCGTTTGAAGCCAAGCGCTCTACTGATGCGCAGCGATTAATCAGGGTGATAAACGCCGCAGTGAGGCCACTGACATCAATCACATTTCTTGTGCATAAAGGAGACTGTGAGACCATCTCGGCAAGTTTCTGAGCAGACTCACTGGCCCTTCCCCCACGGACACTGCAGGATTGGGGCTTTTAATATTGAAAGGATTACCACAATCCATAGGCTTAACCTTCCTGCAGCAAACCTGGAAGGAGGGACGTGCCTCCATCCTGCTGCGAGCCGCTCCAGGACAGTTGGCATCCCTGAGGCAGCCACAGCTTCTCGCGCCTTCCCACCTGACTGACACCACCACGTCCAGCCATCCGCCCTCCGCTGATGTCCACGAGCAGCATCGCTGGGAAAGGAAACCGTTCTGGGTTCCGTCGCCGTAAACACTGCCTGCTGCAAATCCTCAAAAGCCTGTTTAAGCCCTGCTGTAACATATGACTTGCTTTCCCATGACATAGTTTATTATACAACTATTTTCCACCCCTCGTTTGAAGCAAAAAAGGGAGCAGCAACGCAACTACAGGTGGAAAGGAGGTGCTCACGCCTGGGTCTGCCCTTTAGCCTCAGGCTTTCCAAGTCAATAGTCAGTTCTACAGATGGCAGACTCTGTGTTAATAATGACTTTAATCATTTTACTTCATCAGCAGCGTCACACAACACCTAAACAACCTTTTAGCTTGACAAGATCGAAAGGAATCCCAGGAGGGTTGTGGAGTCTCCTTCTCTGGAGACATTTCAAACCCACCTGGACGTGTTCCTGTGCGACTTGGTCTAGGTGATCCTGCTGTGGCAGGGGGATTGGACTGGATGATCTTTAGAGGTCCCTTCCAATCCCTAATGTTCTGCGATTTAAATATGCAGCTCTGCCATCTCTCCCCCCCCACCTCTAGTAGTCCTGAATCTCTTTCCCTTGATGATGAAAAGGTTAAGAAAGGCACTTTCTGAAACGTGAGTCATTTTCTCTCAGCCAAGTAAGGCACCCACTTGCATCTCCAAAGAGCAAACACACACACCAAGTAAGAAAAAGAGAAAAGATGAACCCAATTTACTAACCACACGTACAGAACAAAAAAACCCCTAAATCACCTCATTGCAACGGCCGGGATGACTCAGAAAACTCCATGTAAATAGCTGCTGTGATTTAGCAGGGACTGACACCTCGTGTATTAAAATTAACCGCCTGTGATTTCTCACCAGCTCCATAAAACGCAGCCATGCAGAGCTGTCTTGAGGCAAATACCACAATGGATTGTCCACTGGACCAGGACAGGGAGAGAAAGTTAATCTGCACCCCCACCCAGCCTCTCAGGGAATGAATGTTCCAGGTTTGCAAAGCATGAGTCAGCAGCTTTGCTGCTGGAGAGAGCTTTTTCCTAGTGTGCTGCTGGCAGGACGATGGTACTTGCCCATCCCAGTGCCCATCAGGAAATGGCCACCTTTCCTATTCGATGGGATGGCTGAATCTGCTGCCATGTAGTCACTGGCACATTAGAAGTCACCGCAGCCCTGCCTGATCACAGTGTATCTGCACAGCAAAGAGCTCTACAACCACCTCTGCTACCGCAGCCAAGACAAAACGCCGCCAAACTGAGTTCCACAGTCACATTTTCACCTCTGCAGCTTCCTCTAATCAAGGATCTCAGTCCCTCTGCAGGGGTGATGAACCTCCACTAGTGAGGAATGCACTGTCTGTGAAACGAAAGGAGGAAGCCACAAGCTTCCAGAAACCCACCTGGCAGCCAACAGCCCTTCACAGCAACCTCATCATTTCCTCCTCCAGTTTAGGGCACGTCAGCTGAGCTCCACTTCACCCTCCATTGGATCTCTGTGCTGTGATGGTTATTTTCTTGACAGGCTACACAGAGTCCTCCCTAAAGTTACTAAACCTAACTTCTGCTCACTGTCCAGCTGTCCCTAGCTCTTAGGATCTGAGCACAGCTTGACAGGGAGTGAAGGACAGGACTGCATTCTCTTCCTAGGAATGGCCAGCAAATCTGCAGAGGGTCCTCCCTTCTCCCAGGTGAGGTGAGGTGAGGGAAGGACTGACTTCACCTCACCACTTGCTCCTCTGATCTGCAGGCAGGCAGCAGAGAGAAGTGTCCTCCTACAAGTCACTTGAAAGCAGGCATCCACACAGAAAACCCTGCAAGTGACCCCCTGCCTCAACATCCCGACCAAAAGGAAAAGTCACAACGAAGGGCCCGGGAGGGTCACTGCACTCAGGTTTTCACCGGGAAGTCCTCATGAAGCACAAGATATAAATCAACAGGAAAGCCAGCACCATCAGTTCTGACACCCAAAACCTCATCTGTTTCATGCAACCCCAGGACAACCCTAACCCTAAGCCCAAGACAATGCAACAGTATTACTGGTTATCCAACCCCAACCCAGTGAACCCCGTTTAAAAGACACTTAGTAGATGTAGTGTTGGGGGATATGGTTTAGGGGTGAACTTGTAGAGTAGGGTTGATGGTTGGACTGGATGATCCCAAGGGTCTTTTCCAACCTGAATGATTCTATGAGTCTAACCAGTCAAGGATATTGAGATCCAGACTAGAAGAACCACAACGCAACCCAGCACCACCCCTTACCTCCACCACAGGTGCTAAGAGAGCAATGTCCAATAGTAGAGTCCAAAACCAGGTGAAGACGGCAGGAGGGAGGCAGACAAGGCTACCAAAGCTGGTTCCTGACACCACACAGAGTTTCTGAAGGCCCTTGGCGCATTCAGTCCGTGTCATTTGTTTAAGTGAAGGCGAGCGCCAAACATCACGTCATCCTGGGCGCGTGCCCTGGAGCCCACGGGCTGGGATCCAACACACTTCAGGGCTCCCTCTGCCTTTTCTATCGGCTAACTGACTGCTCTGCTGATACTCCACACCATCTCCTGCTCACCACCCTACTGCAGCCACAGAGGGTGTTAAAGCCTGTCAATCTAGAATTCATTGTCTTCTTACAGCTTAAGCACCCTGCATCTCTACTTCAATGAAATTATATTGTCTGAAACCATTCCCTTTCTTGCCAGCAGAACATCTCACGTTCTTCTCAGAAGGAACAACCCATAGCACAAATCTTAAAAACCCGGATCAAACCACAAGGTTAAAGCAACTGATAAATCAATGGGGTAAGGAGATGTTTAAGTATTGTTCATCTGAAAGTGAACAAACCTCCATCTCCTCACCGACTCCCATCTAGTCACAAACAGCTGGCACCCTTTCCTGGGTTGTAGGAGGCCACAGAGGCCTGGCAAGATCCTCTGTGCACAAAGGCTGATCACAGGGCTGCACAAAGGAGATAAGAGACATTTCCATAGGAGATAAGAGACATTTCCATAGGAGATAAGAGACATTTCCATAGGAGAGAAAGGAATTCATTATGGGGGGGGAAATCACATTGTCAACAATCCCACCCATAGTGTATAAACAAGGCAGTTGTACAATGCCACCACTTCCATTTGGGAGAGGTGCTTGGTCTCCTCCTCTCCCAGGCTGCAGCAAACCCTTGAGTGCTGACACTGAGCCCAGCTGAGCCGCACTAGTCCTTGAGACGGAGTTTGCAAAACATTAATGTAATCAGAATGAGACTGCAGCTTGGCTCGGCGCCCTCCGGTAATGGAAGGGAAATTAGAGGAGGGAAGACAAGGCACTTGCTCACTGCTAAAAACAGAGGGCTCCGTGCATTTTCCCTTTCCTTCATTTCCCCCCCTAAAAAAAAAAAAGAACTGAAGTGCTTTATCCACTATTTACTTCAGCTTGTTCTATTTCCATCAGCAGAGCAATGGCTGACACCAGGAGGAAAGGGTATTCAACGCAACTCCAGAATTACTCATCCCATTTCAGAGGGGTCCACGGCTGCTGGTGGTGGCCCACGTACTCTGGGGAGGGTCCTGCCTGGCTGAGGAACTAGGCTGGCCATGTCAGGAGACCAGACTTACTCACAGAGTTGTTGTTACTCCCGGTTTGCCCAGACTAGGAGCACAGGTTCTCACCTGTTTTAGTCTGGTTTTCAAAAAACAGCCCTGAAACATCACACCAAAGACACACCTGGGCTTTGGTTACTGCCCTGCAAACACACTCATGTTCCCTCCAGGTCACGGTGCAGAGCTAAGAACCATCATCACGTGTAGAAGGACAACACACAATGAAGCCTGGCTTGGCAGATGACTGAGAAGTTGGTATTTGATGGATGCACCTTTCCCTCTTCCCATCAGAGTGGAAAGGAGCAGATCCTGCCCAGAATTTTTTATTTCCTTTTTTCCAAGGGCCCTTGAAACCACTGAGATCTGTACCCCTTGACCACTCGACACACCTCGAAGTTCAGTACAAAGAAAGGGGAAGGTGGGGGAGGGTTATTCTGCAGGATTTTACCTCACTCTTTCCTTCACAGCATCCAGGGGACAAAGCGACCAAAGGCAGTGGTGGAGGAAAGAGGATAATCAACTGCTTCTCTTGGGAACGAGCACTGACACTGCCAAAGACAGAACAACAGAAAAACCCAGTGCCTTTGCTTCCTTTTGGTCCATGGAGGTAGTTTCTGAAGTGGCAGTGAAGTCCAAAAGGCATCAGAGAGATGCTCTTGCAGCACTGCCCCACCCTGCCAGGCTGCTGGCAGCATCCAATGGGTTAAAAGAAGTTTCCCTCCCTCCATGGAAGAGATACTGTAGGAAACCACTGCTCTGCTTTGGGCTGGGATGGATTGTACCTGCTCCCAGGCAGCCAGCTGATAGCTTAACCCTGTTCTCGCCGATCCCAAAGTCAGCACGACCCTGAGCCCCATCTGCTGTGAGAGGAGGCAGCTCCTCCGCTCCTAACCCCAGACAATGGACCCACATGGGGTGGGGGGGCGGCTGCATCGCACCGAAAGGACTAAAGCAACAGCAAAAGCATCCGCAAACCCATCAAAAAGAGCTGACAATCCACACAGAACTGCAGCAAAACACAGCCTGCCAGCGCCAAGGACTATTGTTCACCTCAGCCCCAAAGCCCAGCAGCCCACACCCTGCACCACATCCATTCCCACAGCATCGCAGCAAACGGAGGCAGCCTACCTTCTCGATCCGATCCGCGAGCAGGCAGGTTCCGATCAGTGCGTCACGTCCAGGAGAACCTGTTCATGAGAGACAGAAGGGGGGGGGAGAAAAAAAACCCCAAAACTGTAAACACTGCTGAAAACCCCCAGTTTTCAGCTGTGGGGAAAGCTGTTATCCAGAGATGGATGAAGATACCTAGTGCTCAAAGGTGTGGGCACACACCACACACAATAATCGTGGGTATCTCATTGTGCAGGCAATAAATAAGTCTGTTAGAAACAAATCAATTCCTTTGATGGCCAATTAATGATTTCTATTTACAGACAAAAGCAGCCAAGTTTTAGCATCGCCCTCACATTTTCATCCATCCAGCATTTAACCCACAACAGCCTAAAGGCTGAAAAAGCCGCAGCGGCACGAAGGTTTAACGGATCCCGAGTGAGAAGGTAAAAGAACAGTCGTTACCGGCTCACACGCTGCCGCACCACCGGAGCCTATCCTGAAATAACTGCTGCATAGTCATTCCCCGGCAGCGCTCACATCCAGCGGCTCCCCAGACGCAGCCCGCGAGCCACCGGCTTGGATCTACCATGTGCGCGTCGGGAAGAGGGAACCGGCGAATTAGAAGAAGCCCCCGCAGAGGCAAGAAGGGAGAGAGGGTGAGTGGGAGAGGCAGAGGGAGTTCACCGGCCGCAGAAATTTCGAGAACGATGACAAACCGAGCGGCTCCGCCATCATCCCCCCACAACGGGACGCTGCGACGCGGCTGCCAGAGCCGTTTGTCAGGGGCTGGCTGCGAGCAGGCACCTGACAGGCATTTTAACTGCGTCCAGCCGAGTGTGGCCCAGGCGACCGGGGTCTTTCATCTCGTGAATGTCATCGAGCCGGTGCTTTTGTGCTGCTGCCAGATGCAGCCGTGCTCCCGCTTTCCCACCCCGATGCTGATCCAGATCCTAAACAGGTTTTGCAGGTGCTGGGAAGGAGGTCTGGAGGGATTTGGCATTTTCTGCCTTGTGGATTAGGAGGGGGATCCATGCTCCCCCCTCATTTTTCTACCTCACACTTGGATTCGTGTGTTGGAAGCAGCTCCCCTGGGCTGCTACTCGAGCCTTGTGTGGGCACCGATGGGAAACGAACCCGGGGAAAACATAGAGTTGCCACTGGGCACCCTTCAAAAACCATGTAGATGTGGCACCTGGAACCATGATTCAGTGGACATGGTGGGGTGGGGTTGGCGGTTGGACTAGGTGAACTTGGAGGTCTCTTTCAGACTTTATGATTCAGTGATACTGTGGTTCAGAACCAACGTGAATTAGGGACCCATCCATTAGGAATCTCTATGTTTTGGGAGCAGACACAGCAAGACTGTGGAGAAGGTGGGGGCTGTAGAGAAACATAAAGGTGGCTTTTGAAAAAAAGGAGAGAGGAAGAAAAACCGTTGAAGTGTGGATGAACTGGTTTGTTTAGAAGTATTCTAGGTCTCTAATAGAACTGCAGACACAGCAAGGGAGCAGCCAAGAGGAACAAGAGTCCAACCACAATCTGAAGGGCTGAGGATGAGCTTCAAGTTCTCTGCAGTCAGGAGACACAATCCAGCTAGATCCCCATCCCAACAGCAAACTGGTGTTTCTCTGTCCCCGCCTTCCAGAGGCAAGGATGTCAAAGCGAGAAGGAAATGTCTCCCCACCACAAACAGTGAGAGGAGTCCAACCCCATTTACCGTTGTGAAGGACAGGGGCCTTGCAGGAAGGGGGAGTAAATATCCCATTGATTTCCAGGGCTTCTCTCACAAAACCTTTTGGGTAGAGAGCTGCCAAGGGAAGCTATTCCCTCCTGCCTTCCCGTCACATCTATCGCAGGATGACTTCTCACACATCCCTCAAACTTTGTATCACCCACAAGTCCCACCCTCACTGCTGCAAGCCGATGCCAGTGCCTGAGAATGATCTCTCCAGACCTGACAGGTCAGGAGGAAGAGGAAATGGAGGAAGGCAGTCCCCAAAGACAAGCCGTATGGGACAAGATGGTGGTGGAGCGGCTTCTGCACGGCGGCAAAAAGGCCTTCGCAAGGGAAAAACGAGCAAGAGCAGCACTAGCGCAATCCTTAGCCCTTTCTTTCCTCCAAGAAAGCCTCTGGTGACTCATGGGAAGGGGGTGCTGCTGCTGCCAAACCTCCCACTGCAGAGCTCATCCTCTGCTGAAACCAAGGAAACTCTAATCCTGCCCTCGGCTTCCTCAGCGCCACCTTTTAACGGTTGGAGCTGGTTCCCAGCACCACCGCCATCCCTCCCTCCCTCCCTGTGGCAGTGCCCTTCCACCTTCATTCAAAGTGACCAGGAGCTCTGGGAGCTCCCAGAAACAACAGCCAAGAGTTAGGATGGTGGAGGGGGAGCAAGATGCCCTGAAAACTGTCCTGCAGTTTCTGTCAGATGTTCCTGATGGGCCCCATGCAGTTGACAAGGGACTGATCCACGTTGCCAGGCTGTGTCCGACGCAATGAACCTTCCACTGGCCACGTAAGTCACCTTCACTCTGCCCATGCAAGCACCTCCAGGGCGTCAAAGCATCAAAACAAACCACCAACATCCCATCCTTTCTCCTTCTGCCACTAGCAACGTGTGCCCAGCATGGTGTCACGGTCTGGGATGTCCCTTTGGTCAGCTGGGGACAGCTGTCATGGGGATGGTGACAGAACAAGGGTTCTCCTCATTTTTAGGATGATGGAAAGCAAGTAACAACAAAGGGGCTGTTGCCCCAGGTGCCACACCACCTGCGTTGCCAAGGCGAGCTGCAGGACCCTTCCAGCGGCTCAGTCCAAGGCCTCTCCACCCAAATCACTGCCAAAATCTCACAGCCAGCCCTTAACAAGTGACTTGGGGGCTGGTTGCTTCTTTTTTAGCAGAAGACTGGGCGAACATTTTATGCGGCGCCCAAAATAGCATCCAACATCCTCAGCAATGTAGATTAGGAGGAATAAGTCTACTGAACAGAAACTGCACCAACTCCGCTAAAAATAGCCCCGGAACAGGGAATCTTCTTTCCATTTGCTGTTGTCTCACCACTTACACCAGTGCTGGGGATGGCTGCCTGCTGGGGAGGTTGAGAGGAGATCTGTGGTCCACCAGACAGCGTGAACATTGTCTTTCCTTCTGCAGTAAACCTCAGACTACCCTATTTTATCTTTTCACGAAGGCCAGCCTCACTTGTCTTCCTTTCTCCTCTCCTCGAGGGGTGCAAACCAGAACAGAATAGCTTTAACTAACTAATTAATTCATCCTGGGAAAACACAGGAGGTGCAGCACATCTTTCACCGGGGCGACGCCATGAGCAAGGCTGAGGCTGGAGGCATCGTCTCTATCTCTATGGTTACTGGAGAGGGTGAAGGCTGGGGAGGAGTTAGGAGATGCTGCAGGCTGAGTTAGCAGCTTCTATGGGGAACGAGGTGCAAAGGGTTTCAAAGCAGGTAGCAAGTTTTGGGGTGCAAACTGGCCCTGCTTTTGCGTTCCGTTCTCTTCCCACCGAAGAACAAGCTGCACAAGCTGATCAACCACCTCGTGGCACCTTTTCCATTGTCCTCTACACTAGCAGACCCCCTCAGCTTTGTCTCTAGAGGGGCTTTCAACGTCTTTGTGGGACTTACGTATCCTTCCTCTAAAACTGGCCTGTACTGGTGACACTGCCCTTCCCAGCACTCTTGCAGAGGCATCATGGCCAGCTCTCTTGCACTCAATAACCCCACCAGCTGACGCCACACAGGCTTCTGTGCAGCACAGTTGTGAAGAGGAGCCTTCAAAACCCAGGCGAGCGATGTCCTCTCTTTCCCCTGTATCTCAGCTTGTCTGTTTTAAACCTGCCAGAAAGATATTTTCCAGTGTGATCTCTCGTTTGTGAATCCAAGCAGATGCCCCTCAACTGAATAATAGATACGAGGAAACCTAGAAGGGGATGTGCTCTTTCCCTCTGTGCTGTCACTGGAATTGAGCTGGAAGATGTAGGATTTTCAAATCCTCCCAGGTCTGCTCTTTGGAGTAAACAACTCTGTACTGAAGCCTTTGAAGCTAGCAGATAACAGAGTTCTGGGGTTTTCTTAGCACAATCTTTGGTTTCTACCTTAGCGACCAGCGAGACCAAAAGAACAAGAAAGCCAAATTAATGGAAGCTCTTTGATAAGCCCCAAAATCTTATAGTTACCAGAGTAGTCACCCCCCAAATTCTGCCAGCGCAGAAGCAACACTTTGCCTCAAAGAGCCACTGAATCACAGAATCATTAAGGTTGGAAGAGACCTCCAAGGTGATCCATTCCAACCATCAACCCAACCCCACCCTTCCCACTACAACACGTTTCTTAGTGTCAGATCTACATGGTTTTTGAACCCCCTCCAGGGATTGTGACTACATCCCCTCCTTGGGCAGCCTGTTCCACCACTGAACTCATCTGTGGTGTCCCCACGGGCACAACCTGCCTCATCACTGACACACTGGGCCCAGTGTCAGAAGTAATCAAAAACTGACAGAGTTTAAACTGCTTGTGGTGTCGCCTTGACTGGCAGAAGGCAATCCAACTGCTTTTTGAAATCTCAGTTCTCAACGCCTCCCCTTGCCCCGTCACCTCTCTCTGCCTCTTCGGCTCCAAATCTTCCTCCCAGCTCCCTTCTCACGCCTGTTCTATTTGTTTCCCACTCTTCCCCTTTCACTTCCATCACTGGCCTCTCTTCTTCACAAAGCATTCCCTTAGCTCCTTCTTTCTGACACCTCCACTACCAACCCTTTCCCTCCCTCAGAAGGTGAAGGACACAGAGAAGTTGGAAACCTGAGCAGACATGAGATCTCTCAAGCATTGTGTGGCCTTCTCTGCTTGTCTGAGGTGGTCCTTCCTCCCTCCACAGCTTCTCCCACTCTTTACAGAACATAGTCACAGAGTATTAGGGATTGGAAGGGACCTTGAAAGATAATTCAGTCCAGAGCAGCATCAACTAGATCAAGTTGCACAGGAACATGTCCAGGTGGGTTTTACACATCTCCAGAGAAGGAGACTCCACAGTGCCCCTGGGGAGCCCCTTCCAGTGCTCTGTCACCCTCACTGGGAAGAAGTTCCTTCTCATATTGATGTGGAACCTCTTGTGTTCCAGCTCACACCCATTGCCCTTTGTCCTGTCATTAGATGCCACCGAGCAGAGCCTGGCTCCATCCTCCTGACACCCACCTTTTCACATATTTATCAACACTAATGAGGTCACCCCTCAGTCTCTGTTTGTCCAAGCTCAAGAGCCCCAGCTCCCTCAGCCTTTCCTCATCAGGGAGGTGCTCCACTCCATCATCTCTGTGGCTCTGCACTGGACTCTCTCCAGCAGTTCTGTGTCCTTCTTTTGGAACTGAAGCGCCCAGAACTGGATATCTGAATTTTCCAGATGTGCTCTCAGCAGGGCAGAGTAGAGAGGGAGGAGAACCTCCCTCAAGCTGCTAACCAATCCTCTTCTAATCACCCCAGGATGCCGCTGGGTATAGAGAAACCAGGGCTTTCCTGAGATGGGGCTGGGGTTGTGGTCCCTTATCAGACAGAAGGGTCCTTTCTTCCCCCTAAGTCAGCCGAGCGCTGCCTCCCTAGAAGCTGCCAGCGAGTTCTCTGCTCGCGGGTCTGCACTTTCCTTAAAGAAATAAGCAAACAACCAACAAGGACAAAAAAACTCCCTCAGCCCTATTAACTCAGTGTTTTTCCTCGACAGCAAAGCCAAGCAGACAGGCAATAGAAATTGCAGTAACATGTAGGAACACGGAGCAGAATCGCTCTGAACAGCTTCTCACTTAGCGGCGCTTTATGTAACGGAAGCAGTCAGGCGGAAACCCACGGAAGAGCTACCAGCAGCTGAGTGGCGCCGAGGGGAAGCAGCTCTGTCCTCGCTGCGCAGACGACACAACAAAGGCCGTCTTGTGAGGATGCGGCGGGCGAGCCAGCCTGACCCACATGGGCACTAACGTGTCGCGGTGCCGGCAAGATGCAACAGCTTACTCCCGTCCTCTGGGCGTGGAGCCTGTCCAAGAACTGCCCTTCAGACTGTCCATTTCCAGTAAACCCAGCGAGAACTGCTGAGGTCACACCTCGGGTACTGGGCTCAGCGTTGGGCATCTCAATTAAAAAAAGAAGTGTTGGGCTAGAGCGAGTCCAAAAAGGGCAAGAAGATTGGGGAAGGGTCTGGAGAACAAATCTTGTGAGGAGCAGCTGAGGTTAGTCTGGAGGCTGAGGGGAGACTTTCTTGTTGTCTACAGCTACCTGAAGGAGGCTGGAGAGAGGTGGGAGTTGGTCTTTATTCACAAAGAACAAGTGATAGGACAAGAGGAAGTGGCCTCAGGTTGCACCAGGGGAAATTTAGGTTGGCCTTGAAGAGAAACTTCCTGGAAAGGGTCCCCAGACCTTGGAACAGGCTGGCCAAAGAGGGGGTTGAATTGCCACCCCTGGCCGTGTTTCGCAGTCATGGAGATGTGCAGCTCAGGGACAGGCTTTAGCGGTGGCCTTGGGACAGCACAGTTGGACTGAATGATCTCAAAGGTCATTTCCAACCTAAAAACATTTATGTTCAGTAGCCACTTGGACCTCCAAGGCAAAGCCCAGCTAAAGCCACTAGAAGCCCTTCCTTGACTTCAGTGTGCTTGGATCAGGCTTCATGTTTGCCTCTCTGTCTTAAGACACTTTGGACGAAGGCAAGGAGAGCTGGTAGCGAGCGCCAAGGGCATTACCGATCTCCTCTTTGCAGAGGACCCTGTTGCAAAGGGCTTCTTAATGGCTTCTGACTGTTGCATTTGCTGTGTAATGAACATAGCAGATACTGCAGGCTAATTCATTAGCTGCTTGTGATTGATTCTTGTTTTCATCACCATAAAAGCAGATTTCCCGCCGTTAAAGCAATGATCCCGATGCCCTCCTTGCTTCCACACGCGTCAGCCAGCCGCTGCTGCGCTGAGCCCACAGCAGTTGCTACCATCAAGACTAAACCAGGTTTAACGACTGGTGATTCTCAGACTGGGTAACTCAAACACAGATCTCGTTCACCCTGGTCTCACGGCACTGTCCCAACATGGTTTTTAAGGTCTCTCTACATGAGAATGACTTCCCTCTTCTCTCCCAAGTAGTTGCCTCAAGGGTGAAAAGCAGCAGCTGGGGTTTAAGAGCGGCTCAGATCCATTGCCTATGAGCTGAGGGTACGAAGCAGAGTGCCACATCCAGTGGCCATCAGCAGGGAGATTTTGAGAGGTGTAACAGGATTATGGTCAGCGCTGACTTATCAGAATGGGATGGAGAACAAGGAAGTCATTAGGCTAAAAGGGAATTACAGATAAAATGAAGGACCTGGGAGCTTCCTGCTCTGGCAGGGGGATTGGACTAGATGATCTCTTGGGGTCCCTTCCAATCCCTAACGTTCTATGATTCTGTGATTGGGCTAGATGATCTTTTGGGGTCCCTTCCAATCCCTAATGTTCTGTGACTCTGTGATGGGAAATCACCAACCAGCCAGTTAAACCTCATCCTCGCACAGATTTGTGGAAAGAAACAAGTGGGAAAGTGGGGGGAAAGTGGGAAATCAAGAAAAAACAAAAGGACTGAAGAGCCCATTGGGAGAAGAGGCCTCAAACACAAAACAGGAGCGAGGAGTGAGGCAGCAGCTTGGCAGAAAAAGGCTTTCTGTGGGCAAATAAAGGATAAATCACAGTTTTATTTATCCTAATGGGGATGCTGTCCCTAAAACACTGGGATAATTATTCCGTTTCTTTGTCGGTGATGATGTCTCAGCTGGAGAAGCACCAGAATGTGGAGTTTGGGCAGTAAGAAAGATACTGCTAAATGGAGGAGAGCCCAGACAGAAGCAAAACGGGGAGCAGGGTGAAGCATTTTCTCATCTTTCCTGGGAAAGCACATGATCCCAATAACCCTCTAGAGTGTCTCATTTGTGAAGATCAAGCAAGTAAGCAAATACATTCCAAATCAACAGAGGGGAAGAAGGGGGATAAAATAAGGGATCTTTGCTTTTCATTAGCCCAGAGAAAAGGGGCTTGAGGAAGGTCCAGGAACGTATTTCTGTATTTTTTGTAAAAAGAGCACCAAGAGCAGTGCCTGGACACGTTGGCATCCTCCCCAGAGCAAATGAAAGTCCTGTCGTCCTATCCTGGATGCCTGGAACAGGATGGCTAGAGAGATGGTGGAGGCCCCATCCCTGGAGACACACAAAGCCAGGCTGGATGGGGCTGTGGTCAAACTGCCCTAGTTAGAGATGGCCCTGCTTGGTGGGGGTGGGTTGGACTAGATCACCTTTGGAGGTCTCTTCCAACCCAACACAGTCTATGATTCTATCCTACAGGTCCCTGGGTTTTATAACAGTGCAGCTGTGCGCAGACCAGGCAACTGATCCAGCCCCAGCACAACCCTCCTGGGTCACAGGAGTGACTTGCAATGCTTTCTGATGAAGCTTTTGAGCCACCTGGTCAAACCAAAGCAGAGACTAAGTATATGCCCGGGTATGTTCCTGTGCGACTTGGTCTAGGTGGTCCTGCTGGGGGCAGGGGGATTGGACTAGATGATCTTTGGAGGTCCCTTCCCATCCCTAATGTTCTGTGATTCTGTGATTAGAGATCTGTTTTAGGGTTTAAGGTTGGACTTGATGGTCTTAGAGGTATTTCAGAACCTAAATGTTTCTGTGATTCTGTGACAAAACCCTCCAAGCAATGATGCAGAACCTGCAAGTGAAAAATCCAGAGGGCAGGATTATTTAGAAAAGATTGGAAAAGGAAGGGAGAGGAGAAAATTACTGGAATAACTAAAGACATGTTTGCTCCAAGGTTCTCTCTGCACCAGTTGGCACAAAGAATAATCATTAATAATTGAAGGAGCTTGAAGACAAAAGGCATCTTCAGCCAACATTAGATAAAGGAATGAAAGAAGGCCGTAATGAGGATTCTGAAAAGGGTATCATTTGGGGGGGAGGCCAGAAACGACGGGGTTATGTTTAAAAGAAATGGTTCCTTTGTAAAAGGAGAGCAAAGCATTCTCATTACGAATGCAGACAGACACGTCTGAAAGACCTTATTCAGCTGACGGTGTCACCCAACACCCTCTTGGACACGAGCTCTCCACTAACAACATTAAACAAGGCCAGGAGGCTGCTGGGACAAAATATAAAGTGTCACTTGTTTGTATTTTTTAGCCTTGTAAATCATTAAAGGAAGAGAATTAACAAGCATCCAGCTTTCATGAACTCTGCTCGTAGCCAATGCGAGCTTGAGCTTTCATTGCTTTTGGAGGTGGGTCTTCAGACTGAGCGAGGTCCGACGCTGCTAGCCAAACCCACTGGGTGTTCCTTCTTAGAAGGCACGTCTTGGATAGAGGAATTTCACCTGATACCTTTTTAAAGGCCACCAGCAGTGGGGCTGGGCACACTGACACCTGCCTCTGGCTCAAAGCCCTGAATTCCTCTTCTTCAGGCTAAACACCGCCAGCTCCCTCAGCCTCTCCTCATGAGACTTTCCCCTCCAGTCCATTCCTGAGCCTCACTGCTCCTCTGGACTCTGCCCTTCACTCTTAGGACTTGGGCATCACCCAAGACTCTGTTCTGTTCTCATCAATCATTTCGCTTTCCAGTCAGTGCAAGCCAGAAACCTCAGAACTTTGACAGCTGGCAACATCATCCTTCACCAAGTCATTGCTTACACTCAAATACAAATCTTCTGCCTCATAGAGCTTTCACACGACAAGAGATCAGTGCAGAAGGAATGGGGGTTTCATTACAGCATTTACTCTCTATTTATCCCGTACGTGAAGTTTTTAGGGGACTGAAGAAAAGATCAGCTTTTGTGTTCACATGGAAACTACCAATCTTTTAGTTTTCTATTCTTTCCCCAGTCACAGAATCACAGAACATTGGGGATTGGAAGGGACCTCAAAAGATCATCTAGTCCAGTCCCCCTGCCACAGCAGGATCCCCTGGATCCAGTTGCACAGGAACATGTCCAGGTGGGTTTTACACGAAGGAGACTCCACAACCCCCCTGGGCAGCCTGTTAGAGTCTAAGTTTGGTAGAACAGGCCAAAAAAATATCTATGGCTCTTCTTCATGATAAAAGTCATGAAGAAACCATGAAAAGCTTTATTAAGAGAAAAAAACCTAGGGCCATGCTAGCACGGGGAAATCTCTGCACGTGCCCCACCTACTGACTGTCAAACACATCAGCTCATTCCCGTCTCACCTTCCCCAAATTCCACTGTACAATGTTCCTCTACAGTTTAACAGGAGCTGTTAACAATTAAACCCAGTTAAAAGCTGTGACTACTGCGAAGTATTCAAGCCTTAAGAAAAATAATCATAATCTTCCAATTCCTAATAAGTCTATGATAATGGATGCGTGAGCTTATGTTCTCTCATCTCTGCTTCCTGAGTCACTACCCAGGGGCCACACCTGATGGTGGGGGAGGAAAAAAAGGGAGCAGATCACAGAATCACACAGAACATTAGGGATTGGAAGGGTCCTCAAAAGATCATCTAGTCCAATCCCCCTGCCAGAGCAGGACCACCTAGACCAAGTCACACAGGAACATATCCAGGCGGGTTTTAAACGTCTCCAGAGATCACCTACCCTGAAGTTCACAAAGCTTTAGGTCTAAGAAAACATTGTCCTGGAAAGACGTAGGGGAATGTTAGAGGAGAAAATGCAACCAAGTCTAAAGTTAGATGAATGTGGAATATGCACAGCTACTGCACCCCGTGTCCCTGGCACATCCTTCGCTGTGCTCCTCAACCCTCTGGCTGCTCTCATTCCCCCTCGTTCCCTACTTGCTTCATCCTCAGCACACCACATGCAGCTTAACTACCTCACAGTGGTGTCAGGGGGATGTCTCCATCCCCTTCAAAAAGGGAGGAAGAGGAACCAAGTGATCAGGGATTGGAACTGGCTGTCCAGGGAGGGGCTGGAGTTGCCATCCCTGGAGGGGTTCAAAACACACGTAGATGTGCCAGCTGCAAACCCAGTCTAGTAGGCATGATGGCATCGGGTTGATGGCTGGAGTTGATGATCTTGGAGGTCTCTTCGAACCTTAACGGTTGTGTGGGTCTCCTCTCTGCAATGCACTGTTTCATTTAGCACTACACACAGACACACACACACACACACACACACACACACACGTGATGGTTCAGACTGACTCCAACCTGAGTGCTCAGTTATTTCCCTCTGGCTACGCCTTGGCAGACGTGATTTTACACTTCAGTAACTCGAAAAACAAGTCCCCGTGACCAGCAAACGCCTCCTACCCTGCAACCTTCAGTCTGATGAGCAGAAAGCAGGTACCACGTGAAGATAAAAGTCTCCTGACAGCACGTCCCTAATCCCCGTGCCCTGAGCAGGTGTTGGCCATCTGAGAGACAACTCCAACAAGATAAACGAAAAAGCTGCAGGCTTTTTGCTCCGCACGCTGCTGTCTCATTTCTGCAGCTCAAGGTTTTGCCGCTTTAAAAAAGACCAAAAGGCTCTCTCATGCTGAATTAATCTCTCATTCCTGAAAAGCACTGGGCTGAGTCTCCTGATTTCCCCCTGGGTCCACCAAGGGTACTGACAGCTGATCCCAGCCTGCACTGCCCACTCCATTATGATGATTTTCCTTCTGAAGCCCACAAAGAGTCTCCAGGAGCAGCGAAACCTCTCACAAACATCTGCTGAGAAATGAACGTGTGAGACAAGATGCTTCCTCACACCTCTCAATCTACCCGGAGGGGAAGCAGGAAAATTAAAGCAAAGAAGATCACAGAATTACAGAACATTAGTGATTGGAAGGGACCTTGAGAGATCATCCAGTCCAATCCCTGTGCCACAGCAGGATCACCTAGACCAAGTCGTACAGGAACACATCCAGGATGCACCTTGAAAACTGGCAGCAAGTGCTGTATGGACTGGGAACAGGACTAACACCTGCAGAAAAAAACCTTCTAAAACACCCCAATGAAATCCCTGTCAGCAAAGATAAGTCAGGTCCTATCTACTTGCAGCTCATGTTGACCTCAGCCAAGCAAACCTCAGGTCCATGGAAAAGACAGCCAGACTCACATCCAGTCATGGTCTTGGAATTTGAAGACTAGCCCAAATAATTCTTTAAGACAAGAAATAATGATTTATAATAAATAATAATGACAGTATAATTGCATCTTACTTGAAGATTCAGAGAAATTCCACTGCACTAAGAGAAGCCCAACCCTGCCTCAGTGTCCTGCTGAAAGCCAGTATTAGATCATTAGATCAATCACTCATCACATCACATCCCACCACCAACTACCGCCATCCCACGTACACACCTCAGCCCCAGCACTTGGTGAAACCTCAGTGCAGCCCTGTGGACTCACAGAATCATTAGGGATTGAAAGGAACCTCGAAGGATTATCCAGTGCAATCCCCCTGCCACAGCAGGATCACCTAGACCAAGTCGCACAGGAGCATGTCCAGGCGGGTTTTAAATATCTCCAGAGAAGGAGCCTCCACAACCCCCATGGGCAGCCTGTTCCAGTGCCCTGTCACCCTCACTGTGGAGAAGTTCCTTGCTAGAGAACTTCATATGAGACAGATATAGAGCTGTATGTATATATATGTGTGTGTATAAATACACACACGCCCCACGTAGCTGTGAAACACCCCATCTGCTCACGTTACACTGCTTCTAATGCAGGCAATTAGCTGAACTGAAGTGGCATAAGGATCTGGATCAGTCAGTGTCTTCTTCCCCGACTCCCACTATTCCCACCTTCCTCTCACCCTACCATATGGGCTGCCAGATGAATTACTGAATGGATCCTGCTAAAACTGGAGCCTCTATGATCTATTTTTAAGCACAGATTCCGGGGGGGATGTTGTCAGCCCGTGGTGCAGAATTGTTTGCCTTATGAGCTTGGTCTGTCACATCTTCTGGCAAAGCCCCACTTCCAGCACTGACAACTAATCTCCAAACTCCTCAATATTTTCCCTCTCGGGTCCTTCAGAGCTTCCTTGGTGGGAAAGTTGCAGAAATAGCAGGTTGGTCAAGGGGCTGCTGCACTGCAGCTCTTCCAGCCTCAGAAGAGCCATGAGATGCCCAGGAAGGGTCAGTTGTTACCACCAAAGCTGCTAAGCTACCTATTAAGCAAACAAGTAGGGCTGCTCATCTGAGCTTTCATGAAATGCCAGAGCCACGTGCAAACCATGTGCTGCCCTAAGAAGCAGCTAGAACAGAGGGGTTAGGTTGTTTTGCCATTTTTACACTCCTCCTTCAAAAGCTCCTCCACCCTATAGAGTCGCAACACCGTGGTCAAAGTCACAGAATCATAGAACCATCCTGGCTGGAAAGGACCTCCAGGATCATCAAGCCCAGCCCTCATCACATCTCCCTAACCCCTAGACTAGTGCCTCAGGTGCTCTAGCTACTCATTTTTGAAACACCTCCAGGGATGGTGATTCCAGCACCTCCCTGGGCAGCCTGTTCAGGTGCCCAGCCACTCTCTCAGGAAAGAACTTCTTCCTTGTGAGACCACACCTTGAGTACTGGGTCCAGTTTTGGGTACCACAGTATCAGAAGGACATTCAGGTGCTAGAGCGGGTCCGGAGAAGGGCAACAAGGCTGGGGAGAGGGCTGAAGAATAGGCCCTACCAAGAGTGGCTGAGGGAACTGGGGTAGTTTAGTTCAGAGAGGAGACCTTATTGCTACAGGCTAGCGCTAATCTCTTCTGCCACATTGCTAATGATAGGACAAGAGGAAATAGCCTCAAGGTGCATCAGGAAAGGTTTAGATTGAATGGTTGAGGTTGGAAAAGACGTTTAAGGTCATCAAGTGAAACCACCACCCCAACTGTCCCAAGCCCACCTGTCTTGGCAGGAGAAATAAGAGGAGCAACCTGGTTTGTTTATAAGCAGCTAATGCAAAGCTGGGGAGACTCACAGTACAAAGCCATCTGCAGACAGACACAAAAAGACAAAATCTCTTTATAAGGCCCCAAGGAGCTCTACCAGGCACTTTAAAGCCAAGGCCAGTCAGGTCAGCCAGGTTATTTTCATTCTTAGCTCTGAGCAGCCCACACATCAGCGTCAGCAAACGTTACCTGAAGCTGCCATGGCTATCAAGAACTGCATTTTCTCCTACCCTTGAAAGCCAGTTAACCCATCATCAACCTGATCCGTACAGTCAGCAACACAATCTCAATCCAAAACCAACGTCAGGTAAAAGGGTTGGGGTGAGGTCACACAGAATGAGAGGGAACATGTCACAAAAGGAAGAGATGTTTGGACGATAACTCTCCTTCTGTCTTTTTTTAATCGGGACTGGCTCATCAGAATCAACTCCACCAGAAGCATTTTCCTCCACAAGGAATTAGGCACTTCAAAGAAAAACACCTCTTTCAAAACCAGAGAACTGGGTGGACACGCAGAACTGACTCCAGAAAGGATGTTCATGTCCACCATGTCGGATTGCACTTGAGGAAGTGCCTGGGAGCCAACCAGCACGTCCAGCTCTGGCTGCAGAAGAAGTCCCAGCAGCTAGGGAAGGGAAGCTGGGTGCACCAGAGCAGCTTTAGAAGTGTTTAAGACGGCAGAAACTGGAAGCGATGTGTCATGAAATACTTCTCAGTTAGCACCAAACTGTTCCTTCATCTCCATGTGCCACTAATCCATGGCAACACAAATTTGTTGGTATTTTCTGAAAGATGAGGCTTTCAGACGCTTTACGTCCCTCTCAGCACTACTACAAGGGTTTTATCTCACCCTCCGTGATGTAACCACAGATCAAGGTATCTGGAGCTTCTTAAGGCAGGATCCAGCCCCAGAATGTGGTGCTTAGGGACATGGAGTAGCAGCGGGCCTGAGACTGTTGGGTTAATGGTTGGCCTGGATGAGCTTAAAGGTCTTCTCCAACCTCAATGATTCCATGATTCTGTGATGTAGGTTATGCAACCCACATAAATGAATTGGGAGACCTTGTGCTCCCACCAAGCTGTCTTCAGCATGGACCAGTGCATACAAAAAGCACTGAAGAAGAAGAAGAGGGAGGCTAATGTGGCCAAACTTAATTGGGAAGGACATCCAAGCTGAGTATTGTTAAATCCTTATAACCACCAGGAATAACCAGCAAGGAATCAAAGTCTCCAGAAGCAGCAGGGCTGGGAGATGTTGGCATGCCTGAAACAGAGCCCCAGGGGACAGACACCCCATCCTCTACGGTCAAGGCATGGTCCTCACTTGGAGCAGCTCTCCATTTCCCAGCCAAGTTCCCCCAGCCCGTATGTTCCCCTGGCTCACTAAGTGTGACATGCTACGCCTTTGCCTCAGAGCGAGGAAGAGGGGGAAGGAAAAGGGGGCACATGAATGCAGAAGCTCTTGGCAGGCGCACAAGTACCAGTAGAAAGGCAGCAGTTACACAGAGCATGCCCATGCTGCCAACTGAGGTCCCACAGAGGCTTAGTTCAGCTTTGAGTCCTTTTTTCCCATTTTTATGATTGTTGTTATTATTATTATTAGCATTTGGCAAGAGGAGCCAGGAAATACCTTGCTGGTGATGTCTGCTTCTCCCAGCACGAGCCAGTTTGGAACGCTGAACGGCTTAACCTGAAAAAGGGAGCAGCACGCTATTTCCAAACCCCTGCCTTCTGCTGCCATTTGCTTGAGCAGCACCACAACACTTTCATTTTAGGAGGTTTTCTGTCCTTTCACAAGAAGTTTTTACGGCACTAGGACAAACCCTCCCCAGAAGGGTCATTTTTCTTTTCCCCTACTAAGTGGATCCGGTCTGGAGGAGAAGGGAGGGAACTTCCAAACACATGCACTGATGGCAGTTCAGCTCAATTGAACAGGAAAAAGGCTCTGTACACTAAAATCCTTATAAAGAAAAGAATCCTGAAAGAATTCTGCTGTTCAGATATGTAAACACAGCCCCAGCATTCACTGGTTCGGCTGCAAAGTGAAACAACACACGGTCCCACTGCAGGATATAAATAACTCCCCATCGCGCCAACGCAAACGACTTGCTCGCTGCCGCAGCAGAAACCACAAGTCAACGGGGCATCACATTTTGAAGGAACCTGGAGTTAATTTCTGGGCAAAGAAGTAGCTTTAAGCTCAAAAAGGGTGAAAAAGTATGCTTGTTACTTCTGTTTTATAAAAAGCCAGGTTTAGCCCTATGTAGGGCACCAAATCGGTAGAACGCCAAGCATGCCACCTCCAGCCCTCTTGGCTTGAAGAGAAAGCCAAGAACACAGATCTCTTCTCCAGCAGAACACACCCCTCCATCTGTTTGCTCTTCAGGTCACATTAAACACTTGCGGCTTCCTAGAAAGCTTAAATCAACTTTACCTAAAGGGACCCTCAAAAACATCGCCACGTGGCTCCATCTGCCTTTCATTCTCCCCTGCACGGTGCGTAGCCACACACAGTCCTGTGCCACCGCTGAGAGACTCACCATGCTCCTCCGCAGGGCGTCCTCTCAGCAGGGTGTGGGACCACATGCTCTAACCTTCATCATGTTAGCAAAGAGCACTTGGATGCTTCTCCTGGGTGGATGGGATTTCTGTTTCTGCAAACTGAGTATTTTTGGACATCTGGCTGCTGGGAGAAGTGAGCTCTACACTCAGTTCAAGAAGGACATGGAGCTGCTGGAGGGAGTCCAGCATAGAGCAATGAGGATGATGAAGGAAGTGGAACACCTGCCTTATGAGGAAAGGTTGAGGGAGCTGGGTCTCTTTAGCTTGGAGAAGAAGAGACTGAGGGGTGACCTCATTAATGTCTATAAATACGTGAAGGGTGGGAGGCTGGACTGGATGACCTCTGGAGGTCCCTTCCAACCCAGACCATTCTATGGTTCTATGACCGTAAGACCTTCACCAAATGAGCAGGAGTCGAGTCCAGAAGAGATCCAACACAGATGTTCTATCCAAACACCTATGAAATGACTGCACAAGAGACAACGTGTGCAGTGGCTATGAAAAATGGCTCTATCAAAGCACTAACAATCTAGGCAGTTATTGGGAGAAATGTTCTGAGATCGTGAATCCTTAAAGCTACCCTTCAGATATTTGTAGAGATGGATAAGGTCTCCACTCTGCCTTCTCTTCTCCATGCTAAAGAGCCCCAGCTCTCTCAACCTTATCCTCCCTTATGAGGATAAGGTAGAGGTTCCAGGCCCCAAATCATCTTTGGTGGCTTCCACAAGATTCTTTCCAGTAGTTCCCTGTCTCTCTTGAACCAAGAAAAGGACACTACACTCCAGATGTGGCCTCACCAGGGCAGAGCAGAGAAGGAAGAACAACCTCCATGGCCACACTCTTCTGGATGCAGCCCAGGAACCCTCTGGCCTTCTTGGCAGCAAGGGCACATTGCCCAGCTTAATGTCCACCAGGACTCCAAGATCTTTCTCCTCTGGACTATTCTTCAACAGGTCTACACCTCTGACCTATTTTGGTGCATGGTGTTGCTCCTCCCCAGGTGCAGGACCCTACATGTGCCCTTGTTGAATCTCTGCTCAAAAGCCCAGCCCAAATACTGTTATTTCCAGTTCTGGCTTCTCCAAACAGAGCTGCTTCTCCTCTCCATTACCGTGTAATACACCATCACTTCAGCCTGAGCTAACATCCCACTGCAAGAGGAGCAAAGAGCCTGGCTGCTGGGTTTTAACCTTCCATCCTCTGTGATGTGCAACACACAACGGGATGCATACGGCTGCCACCCCTCAAACACCACCCAGGCAGTAGATGGGTCATTCAGTGAGAAAAAGAACAAGCAAAACACTGTCTGTGCCATCAAAAGCCTCAGTCATTTCTTCTGGTGCCATTAAGTGACAAAGTCTGGTCTCCCACCCCGTGCCTGTCTGTAGTAAAAGAGCCAGAGGCAGCCCTGTGCTGACTTCACCCCAGCAGGCAGCAGCAGGTCTGTGCCAACACGGCCCTGGCAGAGCACATGGGCACTCTGGCTGCTGGGGAAGAGCCACCAACGTTGTTCTCCGAGGCCACCCCAGGCGCTGAGAGATCTCCATCAGGGATCACATCAAAAGGCACCGCCTGTGCACCGCCCCCATGCCCTCCTGATGGCTCCTTACATAAGACACATCCCGAGGCAGACAGAGAAGCCCTTAGTGTCCCACCCAACCCTCCTCCCAGCAAACAGTTTAATGAGGGCTGTCTTCAAGCAAGGTTAGGAAGAAAACAATTCCCTTTTTCATCTCTGTGAACACAGAGGGCAACTGAGTAGAGCACAGTGAGGTGGGCAGCGGGCAATGAGAACGCCTGGGCTTCTGCTCCAGCTCGGGGCCTCACACATACTGAGGTAAACACTTACGTACGGGGGACACGTGAGGGAACTGGGGCTGTTCAGCCCGGGCAAGAGACGGCTCCAGAGGGGGCCCTATAGCAGCCTTCCAGTACCTGAAGGGGCTCCAGAAAAGCTGGAGAGGGATTTTTTCCATGAGACTCTAGTGAGAGGACAAGGGGGCTGGGTTCAAGCCAAAAGAATCACAGAATCACAGAACATTAGGGATTGGAAGGGACCTCCAAAGATCATCTAGTCCAATCCCCCTGCCACAGCAGGATCACCTAGACCAAGCCACACAAGAACACAGCCAGGCGGGTTTTAAACATCTCCAGAGAAAGAGACTCCACAACCCCCTGGGCAGCCTGTTCCAGTGCTCAGTCACCCTCACTGGGAAGAAGTTCCTTCTGATATTTATATGGAAAAGAAGGGAGATTGAGATTAGATCATAGGCATAAATTCCTCCCTGTGAGGGTGCTGAGGCCCTGTAACAGGTTGCCCAGAAAGGCTGTGGTTGATCCATCTCTGGAGGTGCTCGATGGGGTTCTGGGCAACCTGGTCTGGTGAGAGGTGTCCCTGCCCATGGCACATGGATTGGGACTGGGAGAGCGCTGAGTTCCCTTCCAACCCAAACCAATCTGTGATTTCATCTGTCCTGAAAAAAACATGGAAACAGCAAGAAAAAAGAAATCTATAAAACCTTTTGGCCTTTAGCCTGGCTGCTTGCTTAGGAGAGGTTAGTTGGGTTTTGGGACTTCCTCATCCCAAACCAAAGTAAATTGCCATGAAGCAGACTTTTCACCCACTCTGAAAACATTGTCTTTCTGGAATGTCTCATGCGGAATTAGTCAAGAGAAGGTGACGGGTCACACCTACCAAGTCGAGGACAACATGCTCCAGGTGGCCATTTGATACCAGGATTTTCTGGTTCTTTTTCATGGCTTGTTTCAAACAGAAGCAACAAAAGATTTCACTAAGGCTGTGCAATGACAAGTAACGTGGGGTGTTTAACTTCAGCCTGGAAACTGCTGTCAGGGATGGATCACAAGCAAGATTTTGACTGGAATTACTGACTTTCTACCCAAACTCCTTTCTTAAATCTCTGCAAATGAAAAGGACTAATCACAACCTCAAAAGGACTGTTTCATTGCCCCCTCTGTGTCTGGGGTATTTTGTTCTGTTTCCTACCTGTACTGGTTTAAGACTGGAGGCAGATTTTAATACTGACTTCAGTGGAAGTCCCCACAGCATCCTTTGGGATAACGTCCTTAAACACCAAGTTTACAAAGCATTTAAGCATCTGTGTAACTGTAGGCACTGGGGCCATCCATCCTCACTTAGCAGAGCACTTAAGCACTTACAGTAAATCATGCGCTTGGTGGCTCCGCTGACTCAAGGCTTGAGTGTTCTGTCCTGCACAGCTTCCACAGTGCACCAGCAGCTCCACGAGTTCCAGACTAGAGGATCTGCAGTAAGCAAAAGCCCTTCTCAGGATGAGGGCAGGACTGAGCACGAGGGATGTAGCAGCAGGTTCACTCTCACGTGCCTGAATCTCTGCAAACACCATCCTAGAATCTCTTCAGTTGAAATAGACCTTTTAAGACCATCAAAGTCCAAGCTCCGGCCCAGGTCACACTAAATATGTCTCTGTGTCCGATATACTTTTCAATTAGAGATGGTTAACCCTGATTTTGCTCTAGTTTCTCAGCTCTTGTCGCCATGGCAACACTTTGAAGCCCACCAGCCACTCACCCCTCTGTCTTCCCTTCCTTCAGTCAGCTTGGAACACACTTGGAGCTACACACGTGGCTTTTATTTAGATGTCTCCCCACAGACCCAGGTCCAAACGCTCTGGTCCTCTAGGTGGTCTCAACAGCCTGGTGCCATATTTTGCCCTCTGTGGGTGACAAGGTTAATGGTTTCTAGGATGTACAGCTGGCATTGATTCCTGCACGCAACATGAGCTCTGAGCAACTGCTTCACAGTTTTCATCACAAGCCCACCAGAGCTGTTGGCAGGGTTGCTGCTGATTTAGTTACTGCTGTTCCCATTCATCTCATCCAACAAAACAATCCTTCCTTTAAAAAATCAACAAATAAATAGGGTCTAGACTCCTGAACATCAATCTCTGGAAGCTGCAGTAAGTCATCATCATTTAGGGCTCTATCTTCACCAGTTCAACTACTTTCTCTCCCCCCAGAGAAGCAACAGTACAATCTGTATTTATTAACATAGAAACACTGTGGACAGCAGAGCAAGAGGTTTCTCCTCCAGAGCCACCCAGGTTTTGTTTAGGTAGAACAAAAAGCTATCTGGGACACAGCAGAGCATTGGCTGGAGAGAAAATCAAGGAAGCAAGATGCACAGGCAGGACCAAGCTGTCTTCAGCAAGCCCCAGAGAAACAGAAGACATGGAGCACATGGCCCCACCATCAGGGAAGAGCCTGCTGTCAGATCAGACTCACCCACCATCCTTATTGCAAATCCCTGGCTCTTGCTAAGAGGATGCCTCAACCTAAGCTCTCTGGACAAAGAGATCAGTCATATTCAGCATCTTAGCACAGACTGTTCAGGTGACCTGCATGGCTTTGGCATGGGAAAGGCAAAGCAGGAAGACTGGAGACAACAGCTCCAGCTAAGCATGTTCTAGGTGCTTGGACCCAGCTATAAAGCCAAGTTCTAGTCAGGTACAGTAAAACCTCCTCCTTTCTTCATGTTGTAAAAACACCCAGAGCTAAGAGAGGGGCAAGAACTACCATAAAAAGCCAAGTTTTCTAGACCACCACGATGAAACACCAACACCTGAGATCAGGCTCCAGCAGATGGAAGGAGAAGGCCAGGAGGAATCTGAGATGGAATCATAGAATCTTACAACAGTTTTGGCTGGAAAATACCTTCCAGATCATCAAGTCCAACCTTTTGGCCCTGTCAATACCACTAAACCTTGTCCCCCAGCGCAACATCTACCCTCCTCTTCAACACCTCCAGGGATGGGGACTCAACGTCCTCCCCCGGGCAGCTGTTCCAATGCCTGACAGCCCCTTCAGGAAAGAAATTCCTCCTGACATCCAACCTGAACCTCCCCTGGTGCTGCTTAAGGCCATTTCCTTCACCCTATCACTCTGGAAACATCCCAAATGAAAGGTACAGCCAGAAAATGGAGACAGAACAGAACCAAAGACTAGTTGGCGGAGACCTCTGGAGACAACCTAGTCCAACCCTCTCTGCTCCTCCTGGTCTTCACGGCATTTCCCAACTCATGCCCAAGTATTTGGTACCAGTGAGCACTGAGTTGAGACAAACAGCAAAGTCAGTCCATTCCTGCCCACAGAGGTGACTGCTCTGCTCTGCATCAGCCTCACCCTAACCATGGTGAAGAGTTGTGGAGATTCTCATCCCGGTGCAAGGAAAGGGAGTGGGAACACAGAAGTGAGGACCCAAACTGGGCTTCACTGCAACAAACAGCATTTTAAGACGACAATAAATAGCATGGTGCCTGGGGCTGAGGGCTGGCAAGCAGCTCTGAATTACACTATAAAATCAAACTGGACTCCTGAGATCCTGCTGTTGTGCAACCAGGGACAGGACAAGTGACCACACCTGGGGTTTGGTCTTCCTCGGTGTGACAGACAGCAATGAACTGCTCAGGGTGATGGAGGCCACAATGAGCTGGGAACTCACTGGGGGCAAGTCAGAGCAGCTGTGAAGTGGAGGCTGAGGGCAGACCTTCTCACTGTCTACAACTACCTGAAAGGAGGCTGTAGAGAGGTGGGGGTTGGTCTCCTCTCACAAGTAACAAGCAACAGGACAAAATGAAATGGCCTCAAGTTGCACCACAGGAAGTTGAGGTTGGCCATGAGGAAAACTTGGAACAGGCTGCCCCGGGAGGGAGCTGAATCGCCATCTCTGGCTGTGTTTCACAGTCATGGAGATCTGGAGCTCAGGGACAAAGTTTAGCAGTGGCCTTGGGACAGTTGAGCTAATGGTTGAACGTAATGAACTTGAAGGTCTTTTCAAACCTCAATGATTCTGTGATTCTCTTTGTTCCCCCAAGGTAATTACAGATCAGTTCATGGAAGCAAAAAACAAAGACACGGAAGAAAAAAAAGGGAGGAGGGACTTCAGAACAGAAATGTCATCTTGTCTTGCTAATAACTATTGTTTGTCTATCCAATAGTTTCCATTAGTGAGGATGATTCACAGCAAACACCGCTGCCAGCCACCCCCAGCGACGTTTGCTGCAGCTCCCAGGGACAACATGCAAGAACCACACAACCTCCCGCAGCGACACGTCAGCCTCAGCTCGCTGCTGTCGCTGCAGCTGTGCCTAACCAAGACCAGAAAAGCTCCCTCTGCCCCCACCGATGCTTCCGAGCCATGGCGGCACCTTGCCAAGAGGGCACAAGTCACACCTCTTCTCAGACCCAAATCTCTGCAGCTTCATGGTCCCCTACAAAAGAATTGCCAGCGCTCCGTGTGCACGAGGACGGTTTCACACACTCCTTCCTGAGGAGGATCTATTTCTTTGTTCACTAAACCAAGTGTCATGGTGGCTCCAACAGTCAGTATCCAGAAACCACAGGAAAAAGCTGAAGACAATTTGACAAATGTTTCCCCTTCCCAAGATCAGAGGACCAGATGTGCAGCCGGGTTATGAAACACTCGCAACATCATCAAGAGCCACTCAAGACACCAATGTAATGGGAGAGGAAGGCAACTGCTGTTAGATCCAACTCGTACAAACTGCTTCAGATGCCAGGTGACTTCTGGAGCTAAGCCCTCAGCATCTTTCATCAACCAAGAGAAAGCAGGGATATCCATCTCTCTACAGCTACCTAAAAGGAGGTCGTAGTGAGGCTGGTGCTGGTCTCTTCTCCCAAATTACAAACAATGTGACAGGTATTGTGGACAGGTTGTGTCCTAGTGGAAGGGCCTGGCTGTGGCTCTTAGTGCCCTGGTCTGGCTGATGTGTTGATGTTAGGTCCTGGGCTGGGCTGGATGAGCTCAGAGCTCAGCTCCAGCCTCAATCATTCTGTGATTCTGTGTTCCAAACGACACCCATCAGACCCACTACTATGATCAGAGATCCTTACTCACACGAGTAGCACAGTAGAGTAGCTGGTGTATTTGAAGTGTTAGAAGGGTTCTGATTGCAGGAACCCAGAATGACTTGGAGCAGCCACCAACACGTCGGTGCTGACCTTATGAAGTGGTTCAACAGCTTTAATTACACATTATCAGGAGACACACTACCTTTGTGTCTTCCGGTGGTGCCTTCTAAACCTGCAGCCTGTCTGGCTCTAAGAACCATTATTGTGACAGATTGCCAAAGGGAAACATCCATTTGATTTTGTAAAATAATTTAAAATACAAAATCTAGAAGGAAGAGGGAGGGAAAAAAAGGAAAAGGTGGCAAAAATAGAACTGGCTGGAAGCCAGAGACCATGAGAAGAGCTGGCTCACAGGAAACTGCCTTCAGCAGTTACTACATGGGACATTTTTTCCCACGTTTTACATGGATCATGCAACAACAGGGTGGTTTTACGCAGCCCCAGAAAAACACCAGACTGCTCACTGGCAATTTGGTTTGGGTACGAAACCAGTTCTTCTAAGAGCAATGCTACTCACACCCTGTTCTGCAACACAGCAAGTGTGTCCTAGGCTCTCATTTTTATCTTGCTTGAGGTCACCTGGGACCTCCTAGAAAAGCCCTTCACCTGCTGGGATTATGTAACACACCTATCCCACAGAATCTCTTTGGTTGGAAGAGACCCCTAAGCTCACCAAGTCCAACCATCAACCCAATGCCACCCTGCCCACTAAACCCTGTTCCTCAGGGCCACATCTACTCTGTTGTCCAGGGACAGCGACTCCCCCACTCCCTGGGCAGCCTGTTTCAACCCCTGACCACTCTGTTAGGGAAGAAATTTTTCCTGAGGACAAATCTAACCCTTCCCTGGCACCACTTGAGGCCATTTCCTCTTGTCCTATCACTCGTGACTTGGGCGAAGAGACCAACCTCCAGCTCTCTCCAGCCTCCTCTCAGGTAGCTGTAAAGAGCAAGAGTCTCCCCTCAGCCTCCTTTTCTCCAGACTAACCAACCTCAGTTCCCTCAGATGCCACCTATCAGACCTGTCCTATGGGCAGCTTCATTGCCTTTCTCTGGACCGGCTCCAGCACCTCAATGTCTGTCTTGTGCCCAGAACTGACCCCAGCACTCAAGATGAAACCTCACCAGTGCCAAGCAGAGGCACCTGCAGACCCCCTTGTACTAACTTTATTGCCACAAAGAACAGCAAGACGCTGTCCTGTTCTCCTTGTCAAGGACGACACCAGGTTACATCACCACTGGAACCACATCAACAGGGAGCTCTGGCACTGCCTCTGTCCCATCCTACGGCACGGCTCATTGACCTGGGCTCAGCACTGTGGTCACTGGTATTTCTAGCCGCTGCACTCCCCGCAGCTTCCACCACCTAACCTCATGACGACAAATCACGCAGCCTGTGCTCTGCGCTCGGGCAAAATGTTCATCTGAGCTGCTTGATTTAACTTCATTTTCCTGCATTTTGTTATTCCTTCCTGAAAAAGCTGTTTCTGCAAGGCTGCCTGGCTTTTCTCCTAAGCTCCTGCCTCGATTTAATGTCTCTTTCAGCACCTCAGAAGCCCAGGGACACCTCAGAAGTTAACCTGTTTGAGATGACAACAGTCCTGCTATTAACCAACTTTTTTCCAAGCAAAACTCCACGGAAAATCTCTGCTCTGCCCTGCGGAGCTGAGGAAAGGTCATGTCTTCCACTGCGTTCCCGCTGATCGTCTTTCCTGTTCATTGTGCAATCAGCCCTCGGAGAAGTCCTGCGGTTTCAAAGCACGACCTCGCGCAACGCGGCACCGCTGCGGTACGCAAGATGGGGATGAGACGCGCGATGCAGGGCACAGCGTCCCCAGGAAACACAGGGCCTGCTTGAAATCCATGTGGTAAACGTGACGGTTCCCCTGCAAAGAGGCGACCAGAACATTTAACGAGGGACTCTAGTGATAGGACAAGGGGTTCAAGCTAAAATAGATTAGAATTTAGGAAGAAATTCCTCCCTGTGATGGTGCTGAGGCCCTGGAACATGTTGCCCAGGGAGGCTGTGACCGCTCCATCCCTGGAAATGTCCAGGGCCAGGTTGGATGGGGCTCTGGGCAGCCTGGTCTGGCGAGAGGTGTCGCTGCCCATGGCAGGGGGTTGGCACTGGGTGAGGTCTGAGCTCCCTTCCAACCCAAAGCATCCTCTGGTTCTGTCACCCTCTCTAACCCTACAGACGTAGGTAGCATGTTTGCAGAGGAAATCGGGGGAGCTGAATGACATCTCCGTTCCAGAAAGACAAGCTCTCATGTTTTGCAGGCTGCTCTTCACAAACACTGATTTATTTCACAGTGAAAATACTTTGTTCTGTTTGCCTGGAGAACAGCATGGGAGCAATCTGACCTGACCAGGTCCCAAGTCCGGTTCACTCATGCAACAGCATCCCCATTGCTCATCCCCTGCTCAAGGGGGACTATTTTCAGACTCCTAAGGCTGATGATGACCTCGCAAGACCTTTTGCTCTTGTCTGAGCTGATAAGGAGAGCTGGAGGCTGACCTCTCCAGAGGCTCTTCATTATCTCTGCCCCTACCAAGTGCAGACCTCAGACCTTTGCCCAGTTTCCCCCCACCTTCTGATTCCTTGCTGTGGAACCTCTACCTGAATCCCAGCTGCCACATAAAGCCCCTAAGAACACTAATACTGCTCCCTGCTGGGGCAGGGCACTGTCTGCTCAGCATCATTACCTACTGATCCATTTCCCAAGCCCTACAACTTCAGCTACACTGACCTGGCTGCGGGGTCGAGCTGCCTTGCTCTGGCAAAAGGTTCTGCAAAAAGCCACCCTCTACTCCAGTACCAAGGCTCCATGGGGTCTCTGCAAGTGAGAAACAGAGGGACTGCAAACACATCAGCAACAGCTCCAGACTTGTAGGGCTAAGGCTGGGTTTCCTGTTCAAAGGCTCTAAACTGATGCTTTAAACAGAAAATACCCCACTTCAGCTGGAAAATGACCCACTCCACTGCAACAGCTCTCAGTTAGAGTCACAGAATTGTTTAGGGACCTTCAAGATCATCTAGTCCCGGTTGCTTCACTTTGTCTAAATGTCCCAGTGTCACTCTGCCTTTTTCTCTTTTGTTTTTGCCTCTCAAGAGCAAGTTCTGCCCACAAAGTCATGTACTTGAAAATGCTCTGAACCCACAAATCACAGCTGCTGTGCCCAGGTACATGACTCATAGCCACAGGAAGGTTGTCCAAGGCTTGCCTACCCTCTTCCAAAGATTAAAAATGTGATGCAGATGGCTTCTTCTGCAAATGTACTCTGTAACTTCCTCAAGGGCCAGGTAACCTTCAGCTTCATTCCTTCCTTTCAATGGTGAGGCACGGAGACACCACCTTTAGCATCTCCTGTTCCTCTCTTCTCTCCATGACTAGCAAAATCCAAAACCTGGTGACACTCAAGAGAAGAGCCCCAAGATCCCAGGGGTCTCCAACCAGGAGGGTCCCAACAGCAGTCCCACCAATAGGTGAAACACCCCCCTCTACCAACCCCATTTCACGTTGACTGGTGTCTTTCCAAGCAGGAGGGCAAATGCACTCAGGGAGGACTTCTCCAACACACCAATGTTTTTACTTGTCGATGACCAGTGGTGCTGCAGAAACAGCCCCCACACTTCCAACCCTGCTCTGGATGTATTCTGGAATACCCCTCACAAGCAACACACCCTGGTACAAACAGAACCACCTTTGTGTCATCACTGGAAGATCAGAAAAACCATTTGAAACAGGGAGGGAGCTGCCCACAACGGGCAGGATCAAACAAGTCACGTTCCGGCGCTACAGAGCTTTTGTAAGATTGGCTTCTTCCATCTCACAGTGACAGATGAACACCCAGAGCAATTAAATATCTCGTTATGTCAGCTCATGCGACACCCAACGACTCTCAGGATGCAGACAACACCCAGAAGGTTACTCTCTGCTCCTCCCCCTCTGCCCTCACAGAGCTAATCAGCAAACAGTGGGAAAGGCACAAAAGGCATCGGGGAAAACCTAATTGCTGCGTTTTGTGTACACACAGGCCACGTTCCGTTCCGGGGCATCTGTCTGGCTTGTGCGGGATCTCTGCAATTCTGTTCTTTCCACAATGGCTCAGTCCAAGTCATTAATTCTTTCTGAATGGTTCATTTGCATCAGACACCTGGCAGCAGGCGGAGAGCAGCCACAGCAGCAGGTGCTGCCCCCATCTCAGCCCTTGGTGCTGAGTGACGCCAGCAGAGCTGCTGATCCCACCAACAAGAGATGCTGAGCAACACCAGCACTCCTGTGGGGAGGAGTGTCAATCTGCTGGAGGGTAGGAAGATGCTGCAGACAGACCCGGATGGGCTGGATCGACAGACGGAGGACAACGGGATGAGGTTTAACAGGGCCACGGGCAGGGTTCTACACTTTGGCCACAAGAACACCCTGCAGCTACAGACTGGGGGATGAGGGGCAGCAGCCTGGCAGAATCGGATGACAATTGGCTGAACAGGAGCCAGCAGGGTGCCCAGGTGGCATGAAAGGCCAATGGCATCCTGGCTTGGATCAGCAATAGTGTGGCCAGCAGGACTAGGGATCTCATTCTCCCCCTGTACTGAGCACTGGGGAGGCTTCTCCTCTTGAGTACTGGGGGCAGTGTGGGGCCCCTCACTTCAAGAAAAGAGATGGAGGGGCTGGAGTGGGCCCAGAGGAGCAACGAGGCTGGGGAAGGGACTAGAGGGAAAGCTTGATGAGGAGAAGCTGGGAGTGTCTAGTCTGGACAAGAGGAGACTCAGGAGATCGAGCACTTCTCCCAGGAGACCAGTACCAGGATGAGAGAGCAGGGCCTGAAGCTGCCAAGGGAGGGTTAAGTTGGAGTTTCTAATGGAGAATTCAGTGAATGGCTCCTGTTAATCCCAATAGATGAGAATCAACACTGCAAGAGATGTGGTGAAGCCTGTAGAGAATGAGGCTGGAAGACAAAGAATCAATTCCTTCTGTTGTTTGTAACCACTTCTTCTCTGTGGATGTCATCCCTTGTCTGTTACAGGCACGTGGAAAAATGTGGAGTTCCTCTTTGGCAGAGCTGCAGCACGACCCTCCGTAACACCCCAAAACCCCAGAATCTCTTAAAGAATCTTTAAGATCATCAAATCCAACCTTTAAGTGCCCTTTCAGATCAAAGAGTTTTAATGCTTGTTCTGCTGTTACTGGTGCCAGTGGAAAAACATCTCCAAGCTACTTCGTGGGAGAAAGGAAAGAAGGAAAAAACCATTTGAGGACAACAAGGAACCAAGATAAAGATCAGTGAGCAGGATAGGGGTTGGGACTGCAATAGAAAAGCTCATCAGTGCTACACACTGACATGTTTTCTTCCCACCAAGAACAGAAGACACTCAGGTTATAAAGTATTCCTTAAAGATCACAGAACATTAGGGTTTGGAAAGGACATCGAAAGATCATCCAGTCCAATCCCCCTGCCAGAGCAGGATCACCTAAACCAAGTCGCACAGAAACACGTCCAGGTGGGTTTTAAATGTCTCCAGAGAAGGAGACTCCACAACCCCCTGGGCAGCCCCTGCCAGGGCTCTGTCACCCTTACTGTGAACAAGTTCCTTCTCAGATTGATGTGGAACCTCCTGTGTTCCAGCTCACACCCACTGCCCCTTGTCCTATCATTAGATGCCCCTGAGCAGAGCCTGGGTCCATCCTCCTTACACCCATCCTTCACATATTTATAAACATTAATGAGGTGGGAGAAAAGAGAAAACCCAAAAAAACCCAACACATGAAAAACCCAACAAAGAAACCAACCCCATATGTACAAGCAAGAAGAGCTTCCAGGAAGAGGAATGTCCACCCAGCTCTTCACCATTCACCTGCAAACGTTTCAGGGAGATGCTTTTATCCCACTGAATTACTAAAATAAAGATTTAAGTTTGTTTTTAAATTATAATTTACAAAAGAGGATTGTAAGGGGCTACAAGCTGGTCTGTAATTTATCCTACATAAACAAGCAGCAACCCAGAGTGTTTGAGGACTGAGCATTAAGTAGAAGCAGACGCCGGCAGTTGTACAATATGTTGTTTCCTTCTGAAGAAGTTGTGTACCACCTGCTCCTCCCATTTGCTGTTCCTGGAGATGCTGCTGGCAATGGAATTCATCATCTAAAAAAAAGGAACCAAACCAACCCACCACCACTCACTTGGGTTAACTAACCAGCTCTAGGGAGCTGCTGGCATTGAGAACTCTTGCAGACCCTCCCTCAATCAATACTGCGCTGGCCCTGCCTCTGGGTTTCACATTTGGTAGAGTATTAACTCAGCGTTTGCTGCTGATCAGGAAACTGCTGCTGTAGACACTCACGTTTGGTCTGGAGGACATGAGGAGTCATTGACCTGCAAGTGGGGAACATCGGGTCATATTTAGGTTCATGATGTGCCTGAGGTTGCAGAAATGGGCCCAAGACAGAAGGTCCTGCTTTCCTTCCCTCCTTCTTTCCTTCCTTTGCGCACGATGCACTACTGCTACACGGTGACCACAAAGTGCTTTGGGGCAGCCCTGAAAATGCTGCAAGAGCCAGACCAAGCCACACGTGAAGCTCTTCTGTGCTGGGATGAGGGTTGTTGGCAAGGTTAAGAGAGGGTCACTGATCAGCTTACTCAAATGGGAATTAGACAACTGATTAGTTAATTACAAGAAGCTCTTTTGCTCTCCAAGACCACCTCTTCTCCACACAGGATGAACACAGCTGGAATCACCCACACTTTGGTACGGGCAGGACTGGATCAGGACTCACTGCCAAGAGCAGCAGGAGCTTACCTACCCCTCTGAGCCAACCCCTCACCAGCCCGCACCAGCTTTGCTGGTTACACACATCACTATTTGGGTTGAGCTTTGGAGAGGAGCAGACAGCACGTTCAACACCTGCCATCAAGACTTCTGAAGCTCCGGCTAGCACCAGTGAATTAAAATGCAGAATGAACTCGACTTCACTGTTGCTCTTTGCCAAGAGCACCCACCCAACAGCTTCGTCTACATGTTCGTCTCAGATCCTCAAAGCAGTGTCTGCATTCATTAGCTCTGAAGGACACAGCTCAGCTCTTCCTGACCATTTATCTTCTTGCCTAATGAATCATATTCAATGACACGCAGAGGCTGGAGAGGAGCAGCTATGGGAAGCTTCTCATACCCACTGAAATGAAAGCCAGACCTTTTCTTGTAGGACAAGGGCTGACACCACGAGCAGGACCCCTGGTAGCTCTGTTTCATGTCGACAACGGGAGACATACTGATAAATTTTCACACCTTGTCTGTTTCTCTCTCTCACTGCCTTGCACAAACACCTGAGACAAGTTTTACGTGGCCGTGGCACTTCTTTTTAGCATCTTGAGAATTCCAACAGTCTGTCTGCAACGCAGCCTGTCACTGTAATAACTGGGTAATTCTGAGCTGGAGACCAGCACTGTGACACCCAGAGGACATCCTGCTGCTGTCCCTCTCACTCTCCTGCTGTGGACATGTAGTCTGTCTTCAGACAGAAGGAAAAAGAACCTCAAAGGGCTGCAGTAAGAGCAGCAATGCCACGGCCATAAAAAACACACCCAGCCCACAGTGTGGGCTACATGTCCTTGTCTTTCCCCCACTTCTCACCCTAGAAAGAAGGAGAAGAGACAACCCAGGAAAGAAAAAAAATCAAGACCAAACCTATGACTATGCAAATGCTGCCTGACAAACCTGGGACTTGAAAACTTCAGGCAGCTGAGCTCTGCACTTCTGCCAGCCCAAGAGTAACAACCAACATCCCTTCACACCTGCTCCGTGTTGCACACCCACGTTTCCCACAAACAACGCCAATAAAACGTATCAACAGAGGAGAGCAACTGGGTGAGCGCGTGGTACCTGACAGACGAGTCGTCGGCACGTGCTGCACCCAACACACACCCTGAATTTGAGAAGTGCCACCGTCACAAGCCGAGCTCACAGCACTTGCTCTCACCTGCACCGGCTGCTCTGGCACAGCTCAACCCCCGGGGCATTTCCTGTGGAGAACAGGCACCGGCACCCCAAACAACTGGCAAAAATCCCAAGGAGTTTTTATTTTCATCGAAGCTTCCACGAACACCTCCACAGCCCAGGACACGTTGGTGTTCTCTGTCCAAAACACCATCAAAAGGCACGGCGCACGTACACACACACAGGAGGCAGACGGGAGGAGGATGGCAGCTTGCCTGTCCAACTATGCGATGCCACTTGAACAAGCCCCGGAGCCTCTTTAGGCACTTCATCCCAGTAAAGCCAAGAGATGTGCAGTGGTTCCAGTGCTCTGCAGCAACAACAGGAGACAACCAGAACACTCACCTCACGGCGTGTCGTCCTCGCGTTGTCAGTCACCAGCTACTTTAGTTTGGGTTCCCACAATCTGAAACAACACGGAAGGTCTTGGTTAGTGGCAGAGTTTGACAGGGAGATGTCTCCTCTTTTATTAAATTAATTAAAGGCTCGTGATTAATGAACTACCCTCCTTCTGTGCTGTCAGTACCACGGGCAAAGTTACACCAGACCGTGAATTGAGTAGCTGCTCTGGGAAAGCACTGCTGAGCAGTCCCGAGGGAGGATGCTCCCTGGTGCTACAGCTGTTTGTTGCATGACCTTGGGCACATCCTCAACTAATTGGTGCTCCGGTTACTGCAGTATCTTACAATAATATTGTAACAACGCTATTAGTGAGGATTAATTACAGCTTTGCATACCCTGGGAAAGGCTGGGTAGAGCAATTTGTTGGTGTTTGTGAGTTGCACTGAGTTGCTCAAGAAGGAGGGGGGGACAGACAGACTTATCTGTCCAGATTCAAGCCAACAGTCTGCAAAAGGATCATCTTCCAGACCTATATCATCCGTTAACCAGCAAACTGAGTCTCTTCTCTGACCATCCAACTTGAAAACAAAGCATTTCATTTCACAGAGGGGTAACAACAGGCAGATTCAGGGTCTTGCCATGGTTAACAGCCACAAGGCAGCAGCTAAATCGTGGGCAGAAAGCAAGGACCCCATCCCGATGCTTTCTGAGCACAGGGCAACTTTCTGAAAGCAAAAAAGAACAGACTAAGTCTGTCCTGCACACTGCTGTCATCACTGAGGGTAAAGATGGAGGTGGAACCAGAGGAAAACTCAAGCCCAGCTATTTCTTTTCTCCTGCCATAACCAGAAAATGAGAAGTCAGTTTCTCCAAGACACTGGCCAGGCGTGGCCCCTACTACCTTTGGTTAATTCCACATGTCTGAGAAGGAAATCGGCTCTAAGCTGGTTAGACTTGCTAAATGAGATTTGTCTGAGGCCCCACCCTCGGGGTGCGCTGTCATGCACCAAAGATTTGGTCTTCTTCAGCAAGGAGATGCTGCTTGTCCAGACACTGTTCAGAATGGTCAGCAAAACTCACACAGCTCCTAGGTAACTGCCCTCTCTTGAGCACAACAGCACTCAGCACCTGCTAATCCCCAGGGAGCTCCCAGTCCACAGGCAAAACAGGAGATGAACAGGGATGGTACCAGCAGGATTCCTTTTCTAAAGCTTCTGATGGGCATAGATGGACGAGCTCTGATAGACAAGCACCTCCAGCAAGAGGAGCTCCCAACATGTTTCACAACATCTACTCTTTGAGAGCCTCTGGTCTCATCCTAACATTGTGATGAAAGGGAAACAGGCCGTTGCAAGCTGTAAAACACTGATGAGAGACCTATTGACTTTCCTGCTAGGGTCACACTCGATTAACTCTGCCTCTGGAACCTCAAGATTTTGAGAATCTGACACATTCTTGGAAAGGGAATGAAGATGTGAAGGGAAACTGCTGTGTGGCAAAAGACCGCTGGGGATACCACCTGACTCCAGTGCTGAGCAAAACAGAGAATAGAGAATATTAAGAAGAGATTAATGGATGCAAATCAGAATTAAACTTGGATCAATATTTAATTATGTTAAAATAAAATAAAACCAACCCTAAACCACAATGGCCACATAGCAATGAGTGAAACCACCAACACTGACCTCATGGGAGAGGAGGGGAGTCCTTAAGCGCTGCCCAGCGACAAGCACAGGACCACCATCAGAAGGAAAGAGGACAGTGACCACACAGTGACCTAGAGACCTGCCAGTCTAGCCCAGACTCCTGGAACAGATCATTCATTGTTTGTCTCACAACCCAAAGATGGTGAAATGATCAAACTCTGATTCTGTAAAGAACCAGCCAAGATGAACTGGTCTGATCTAGTGTTGTGTTACAGGATGGGATTATCACTGGGGAAAAGGCAGTACAGAGCTTCATCCACCAACATCTCATCTGAAGGCCAGTGGGCTGAGCCCGGAGTCATGAGCTGGAGCTCAAACCCACATTCCTCTCGTCAGTGCTGGCTGTTAGGTGGAGGCAAGTCACACCCCAGAGAGAAACAAACTGGATATTCAGCTTCCACAGTCAGATTTTCCAGAGCTCCTCTGTCAGAGCCATCAGCCTCGGACTGTTAACTGGTGGCTGCTGCATAGACATGCCCTAACATGGGAGACAATCATCCAAAGGATAAAGCCAGCACTTGTTCAACATGTCTGAAAGCCTTGCAAAGGCAATTTAGGTGAGGGCTGTACATCACCTTCGTTGGACAACACAGAAGAACTAGGTAGATGGGGTGGGGACGTTGCAGAGAACCTGTCACCATAATTAGAGTGTCCACTGTATCTCCTGTAATCCCTTCCAGCCTTTCTGCGACCTGCCACACTCCAAGACATACAACACACAACTATATCATAGAATGGCCAGGGTTGGACAGGACCTTAAAGATCATCTACTTCCAAACCCCCTGCATGGGCAGGGACACCTTCACTAGGTCAGGTTACTCAGGGCCCCAGGCAACCTGCCTTCAATACTTCCAGGGATGGGGGGCAGGCACAACTTCCCTGGACAACCTGTTCCAGCATTAACACTACAAAAGAATGTGGTCTGGAGCCCTCAACATTTTTCTTCTTCTGTGAGGTTTCATGTTCAGCTCCTAGCCAGGAGAGATCTGCATGGCTCTACCAAAATGCCAGGGAAAGCCAGCAATTCATAGTAGCTAAGGATCTGTCTTGGATCACATCTCAAGCAACCACAACCTGAGCTGTTCCTTTCTCTGCAGCTTTGTATCATGGAATCACAAAGGTTGGAAGAGACCTCCGAGATCACCAAATCCAACAGTTAACCCAACCTCACTCACTAAACCACGTTTCTTAGTGCCACATCTACGTGAAAGATGCTGGAAAAACATCTTTGCTTTCTTCTGCTGCCAGAGAATCTCCACTTTCCCTGAAACAGACCACAGAGTGTTTCCCTCGATACTTGCAAAACATCTGATCCTCAGCCCACAAAGTCAATCTAAGCTTCACCGCTGACCACCACTTGCCAACCACATGACCACACTCAGCCCTGCCAAGCACAACTTCTCAAGAGGAAGCATTAAATGAATAGTTTCCCTCTGCGCTACAGGCTCCCACTGCTTTTATGTCCAAACACCTCCCAGCTGACAGCTGTCACCTTCCCAATTCTTCTACAATACGGCAAAGGATCAGTTATCCCAGCAGAGAAGGGTAACTGAGGCACAGAGAGATTATTTACTGCAAGTTCCAAAGAAAATCTTGGAAAACATGCAGGGACCTCGATTCAGGTGACATCTGTCACAGGGTCTCAGGAGACTTTTTCACAGCAGCTCCAACAGCTTTGAGAAGTCCACAAACAGCCTCAGTTAAGGGTTATGAGCTGAAAGAAACTACCACAGGCAACTCAGCAACAACCTGCAAATCGTAGAAGAATATAATGCAAAGGTTGATAAATCACAGAACCACTCTGGTTGGAAAAGACCTTTGGGATCATCGAGTCCAACCATCGACCCTACTCTACAAGCTGACCCCTAAATCAGATGAATAACCTACAGGATTCTGCCAATCCAGACAAGAAAAGTTAACAAGTTAAATAACCCACCTTCCTGAGCAGTTCAAACTGCAGCTTCCTGATGCACAAGTTTTAACCCTAAGATCATGGTGTCCTTCCACAGGAGCTGCTCCTCTCTGTGGCCGAAATTCCAGCCTCTCCAGGGATGAGCAGAGGATGTATCTGCAGGACGGCACAACTCAAGGGAAGGACTTTTCACAACAGTCTCCTAGCATTTACAGAAAACAAAAGGATCCAAGACACGCGCTGAAGACACAGGAGAAACACGAAACCACGGCACAGCTGCTCCCACATGGAGCAACATCCCCACCACGCACTTAATGAGGCAGGAGCTCCGTGGAAACAAGTAATAATGCGATCCCATAATTACAGACTGCTCTGCAATCCGTGCGCAGAAGGCTGCTGCAGAGGCTGCACAAACACCCTCTATTCTGCTCTTCCTTGAAATGTTAAAGGGTCCCTTGAACAGCTTGTTTGGGTCTGCGATCCATCATCAAGATGTTACCGAGGTCAAGTGCACCAAGAATCTGACAAAAGAGACACTGTCTGAGCTGCAAGGGCTTGCGGGAGCTCAATCCGCTTCTGCAGCCACGTTCAAAACACACATGGGACCATACATTGCTCTGAATCAACAAAAACACTTCTAAATAAGCTGTTTTATTATTACAGATACCATATAGAAATGCCAGGCCTTTGGCTGCCCCTTAGTCCCTACATGAATGACAAGGGCATTGCAGGAAGAGCGCGTTAAGAGCTCTACTCACTCTAGAGGTTAATTGGGATAAACCAGGAGACGCAGAAGGGTTTTTCTGGGTCACTTCGACCACCAGCAACAATGGCAAAAGGATTCAAATCTGTCTTAGAAACTTTATTTTTTTAACAGATTTATTAACTTTTAATTAGTAGGCGCCTGCATCACTCTAGTTTTAAATACCGCTTCCTTGGGAAGGGACCTGATCTCAATTGTATTTGCATTCCAGTCAAGGAAGAAGGAGCTTCTCTTCTTTATTAAAAAGGGCTGACAGTAACGTAATTAATGAGCAGCTCTGAATCTTCTTTTAAAACCCTCTATTCGAGATCAGAATGCTGCTGCTGCTGCTGCTGCCTGTAATTATAGGTGCTGAGCAAAGAGCTTGTCTTGGTGCGTGCCAGAATGCTACACAAATAATTCATCTCAGCTTTTCTGCAAGGTTGAGATTTTCAGAGGCTCAAGACGCTTTCAGGATGGAGGGAGGTTGATTTCAGATGGTTGGACAGCGGATAATCAGCTAAACACCTCCCTGATGAGGAAAGGCTGAGGGAGCCGAGTCTCTTGAGCTTGGAGAAAAGGAGACTGAGGGGTGACCTCGTTAATGTTGAGAAATATGTGAAGGGTAGGTGTCAGGAGGATGGAGCCAGGCTCTGCTCAGTGTCATCTAGTGATAGGACAAAGGACAGTGGGTGTGAGCTGGAACAGAGGAGGTTCCACATCAATATGAGAAGGAACTTCTTCACAGTGAGGGTGACAGAGCACTGGAAGGAGCTGCCCAGGGGGACTGTGGAGTCTCCTTCTCTGGGGATGTTTAAAACCCACCTGGACATGTTCCTGTGCGACTGGATCTAGGGAATCCTGCTGTGGCAGGGGGACTGGACTGGTTGATCTTTCAAAGTCTGTGATTCTGTGAAATGCTCCAACAGATCCCAAAGCCAAAAAGGAAATGGCTCAAACACAGGGTTTTGATTCTGAAGGTAATTTTTCACCACACAAGCAGCCGGACTAACCTCAGTAGGTCCTACCACAAAACCCTCAGTAAAAGCAAGCCATGACAAGCTGAGGGCTCGAGGGAGCCCACAAAACATTTCCACAGTCTCTTTGACAGTGTGGTTTTTCCTGACGATGCAAGGAAAGCGCTCGGGAGCCAGCGAGTACAGCTACAGCACTGACTGCATCACACAATCACAGTCCAAACACTGTGGTTTGAGACAGAGAAAGTATCATGCAACGTTCACCTAACCACAGAGACCGAGCCTGCTCCAGGTTAGCACATTAAGAAATCACCTCAAGGAGAGCAGAAGGGTTATAAAAGACCTCAGTAATGACCTCAGGCACCTTACAGACCTCAGTATTTGGGTGTGCAGATACCCATGAGCTCCTGACCTGAGCCTCCATGCCCTGTCGATTTACTCTTGCAAAGCTGGTACCCACTCGGTCCCACTTGACTTGAAGGGGTTTGAGGGGGTTTTCAATCCTGCGTCACTGTAACTCTCAGACCACCCCAGGACACAGCTCTGTGCTGGCTGCCAAAGGCTGAGTCAGGCTAATCAGCAATGTGCCGCTGCACACTGGAGTTGGCACGTCAAGGAATCACTAAATATTCAGTCCAGCTCATTAATCCCTTAATGCTGCTTCACATCGATCACAGAGCTCACTGTAATTGCCAGATTCAAAAGCATCCATAAGATTATTAGCAGAGCAATGCAGAGCAACAAGAACAGGACCTCAGATGCCAAGTCACGGCCACGCAAAGCCCATACTAATGGCCACATCTCCTCCTCTGCATCGAACCGTGGCACGACTATCTGTATGCAGTCCCCAGGAAAGCCAACAAGCTACAAGAGCATTCTGCAAGCATAAATCATCTCCTGGGAGCAACATTCCTAACTCGAGCTGTAGGAACGTCATAGCACAAAGGTGGAGTCCAGAAACTCCACTGCTGGCCATTGGGGTTGCTGGATGTTTGTGCTCCAGCATAAACCCATGGAACACAGCAAGTGACACCTGCTAGGGGTACTTACTCCACCATTCATCATCTCTTTGCATTGTAGAAGTCCCAAGGAACATGAAAGCCACAAGTTGTACCAGTAGAAGGGTATCACCATCATCACCACCAGATAAGGCCCATGATCTCCTGGGGTTTTCTTTGCCTTGCAATCCCCACAATTCATTTCTCTGCTCAGCACTGATACCGCAATGGTTCACAGAATCTTAGACCATTAGGGTTTGGAAGGGACCTCAAATGATCAACCAGTCCAATCCCCCTGCTGCAACAGGATCACCTAGATATCCACACACACAGGAACACGTCCAGGCAGGTTTTAAATGTCTCCAGAGAAGAAGATTCCACAACATCCCCAGGCAGCCCCTTCCAGTGCTCTGTAACCCTCACTGGGAAGAAATGCCTATATTCCAGTTCACACTCACTGCTCCTTGTCCGATCATTAGATGCCCCTGAGCAGAGCCTGGCTCCATCCTCCTGACACCCACCCTTCACATATTTATCAACATTAATGAGGTCACCCCTCAGTCTCCTTTTCTCCAAGCTCAAGAGACCCAGCTCCCTCAGCCCTTCTTCATCAGGAAGACGTTCCACTCCCTTCCACCTTACAAAGCCCAAGACAGAAACACTCATGGATCAACACAAAAATCATCTTCCCCATCAGCTGACTGCAACACAGTCCTGCCATGCTGGCCATCAGGGGCAGAATTTCTGTGCCAAAGTCCCACGGGTAGCACTGCGTAGCCATGATTACCTCACACGGGACTCTGCTGCACTTGGCCAAGGCACAGAACCAAAGCACGACTTCCCAGCCGAGAGCATAAATCCAACATTGAACAAAGCAAGCAAAGGGAAAACAACTCGTCATCCCCATCGGTGAACATCATCTCCACTTCTTTCCTGGAAGGGTAACAGATGGGTAAATCATAAAGAATCAGTGGATGCTGGGGATTGCAGCCAATTCCATATGTTCTATCTTTGCAGGGAAATCATCCGCATCATCTCACCCAGTGCTAACTTTGATGATATGAAGTGACAGCTTTGCTTGCACCACTCATACCTGACCAGGACCAGCAGTTCTGGGTCGTCTCCAGCACTTCACCCATGTATTCTATCCCTGTCATTCTCTGAATCATCTAAATTATTCAGTACCTGCTACAAAACAAGGACTTATTTACAGAAGATACTGGAACAGGCTGTCCAGGGAGGCAGTGCAGTTGCCATCCTTGGACAAGTAGATGTGGCACTAGGGAACAGGGTTTAGTGGGCAGGGTGGGGTTGGGTTGCTGGTTAGACTGGAAGATCTTGGAGATCTTTTCCAACCTTAACGATTCTAAGAGTGCAAGATTCTAAGGGAGACCTCTTCTCTCTCTCCAACTCCCTGAAGGGAGGTTGTAAGTCAGGTGGGGTCAGGCTCTTGTCCCAACTAGCACCAGGACGAGATGGCTGCCGGGGAGGGTCAGGTTGGATGTTAGGAAGTCCTTCCTCACAGAAGGGGTGATCAGACCCTGGACTGGACTGTCCAGGGCAGTAGTGGGGTCCCCATCCCCAGAGGGGATGTGTTGAAGGACAGCCTGGCTGTGGTCCTTAGTGCCCTGGTCTGGCTGCTGATCCAGGTGACGTTAGATCCTGTGCTGGGCTGGATGAGCTCAGAGGGCTTTTCTAGCCTCAGTGATTCTGTGACTTCTGCAACAAGGCTGGATTCTATTTTAAGTTTTTTAATTTCTTCAATTGTTTTTCATCTTAACCTTTATTTTCATCTTTTCCTATCTCAATTGTTTCAATTAAGATGTTTATCAGTCACAGTGAGATCCGGTTGCCACCAAAAGAAGAACTTCCACTCCTAGATAAATTCTGAGATACTATTTTGGAAACTTGTCCACGAGACACAAATATTTCAGAGTCTTTGCTGAATTAGCTCCTACGACAGCACAACAAGCCATGAAAACGTTGCCAACCATTTCAGAGGGAGCAAGGAAAGCTGCCTACGACTTTCCCCAGCGGAAACCCCTCCATCTCTTTATCAAAGGTGAAGATTTAAAAGGAGATACCACGTTCAGATCCTTAAAGGAGTTTGCTTTGCAAAGAGCTTTATCTGCCAAGAGGGTTTCTATTTCATTCATCATTCTGTTGCTCTCACTTTGTTGCTGATGCTACTTAATTCATCACAAATTGATGCTTGACACAAGTCTCTTGCCTTCTACCCCAAATAAATGCTTTGAAACTAGAAAAGAAACCTACCAGTGCTTGGATGGGCAGAAATTTGCTTTCCTATGGGAACTTGCAGATTATACAGCAGCAAACCTCACCACCTTGACAAAGGAAATAAATCCCAGTGCAGTACAGTGGCAGAGACGGTCACCACTCCTCCTCCCCAACCTTCTCTTTTTACAGAGCAGCAACAGAGGAGGACAGAGGAGGACAAAGCAGGACACTTGACTCAGCCAGCTCCTCAGAATCATCACTGCAGGGCTGCAGGGAGCCTGCTCACAGCTCTCCTTTCCCAACCCAACCCCACTCTGCCCACTAAACCCTGTTCCCAGGCGCTAGATGTACCTGCTTTCAGACACCTCGAGGGACAGGAACTCCTCTCTGCTCCCTGGGGAGCCTGTTCCAACCCCTGACCACTCTGCCAAGTAAGACATTTTTCTTGACAAGGAGACCAACCCCCACCTCTCCACACTCTCCTTTCAGGTAGCTGCAAAGAGCGATAAGGTCTCCCCTCAGCTCCTTTTCTCAAGGCTGAACAACCCCAGTTCCCTCAGCCACTCCTCATCAGACCTTTATACTCCCTTCCAACCTTGGAGAGTCAATAAATGGTCAAGAACTTCTGTGTTTCAATAAACCTGATGCAACCTCATGGTGCATCTTTCTACTGAATGTGATTTACTACCAGAGGAGCTGTAGGAGTCCTGTGTTCTATGATTCTACCATGTACTCCAGTCTCAGAGCTTCGGACCACTGGGATATTCTGTTTAGTGCTCACTTCTTAACCCTCCCATTACTTTCCCAGCCCTGTCTATGCAGCACAAGAGTCCAAAAATGAAAGAACTTTTAAAAAGAAGCTGAAGGAGCACTGCAGCACCATAACCCACATTGAGACCTATGGCTGGGTGGTAGAGGAGAGCAGCAGCTCTGTGATAAAGCATGCACACTCTTAAATACCACTTGTGTCCTCATGCAACCCAATTTGCAAAATCCCCAATCCAGTTTCACAACTGGTTTTAAGAGCATCTGTCACCCAGCGGGCAACATCTGCTTCGGCTGGTGGCTGCCGCGGCCAGCTCTGCACTGGGCTGGGCTTCAGCCACAAGCAGCTCTCAACCAACAGGCGACCACGACCAGGTAAAACAGGATGTGTGGCTGCAAAGCAGAGCCCAGCAATAGTCCAGTCAAACCATGAAAACAACCGTAAGGGGATTACGGCACAGATGTCTCCTTCACCCACCCTTCAAAATCTTCCAGGCTGGCCTGATTTACACTCAGAAGTTCCTTGCTTGCCAACACCTACTACCCCCGTGATGGCAAGAGCTCCAGGCAAGTCTGTGATGGTGAGATCACAGAGAAGAACTTGATTCTGTGTTTGAAGGGGAAAATTCCTTTCCCTTTCAAATGCAGATAAAAACAAACTGATTTAAGCTCATACAAACTTCACTGGACCCTGTACTAGTCAGGTTAGCACTTCTCAAGTGCCTTCTTTGGGGTCTCCAGGGCTGCCTGGCATATTTAGCCTAATGAGCATCATTAATCACTCTTTGACCTCTCTTTTCAGCCATGGGCTGTGCTTCTCACCCTCTGGGAATGACAGGACATAGGGGTATTCAACGGGATTGGACCGAAGAACCAACACTGTGGACTAGGTAGGAAGAGAACCTGGCAAAAGACTAGGAAACAGAACAATCCAAAATGGCCATGGCAAAGAATTGCTACAGGTCCTCTGATGGTAAATCCTCCTCAGTAGAAAGCTGCACCACAAGAACTGACTCGAGAGGACACCTGGGTATGGTGCAGCAGCTGGTACACACTCACACCTCATTAGCCACCATCGCTCATGTCAGCACCTCACAGCTGATCCTCAGTCACTTTGGGGTAGAGTTCACAGCTCTGCCCCAGAAGACCAAAGGGCAAGGGGAAAAAAGGGAATGGTCCATTTTAAGAGCTAAGCAACATTTACAGGCCCAGTAATGAAAATAACTAACACTGAGCCCTGGAACACATTGAAACATACTCTAGGTACCCACAAAGTTTGGGGTTTGCTGCTCTCTGTGACCTTCTGTCCTGAATCAGCTGCTGCAATCCCAACTGATGTTCTTCTCTGTTCTCTTGGCTCTCAGTCATGAGAGTCCCATCACACCACTGCCTTGTTTATCATCTCCTCCCCACACCTCCTCATCTGGACAAATATTTATCTTTGGTGCTCCTCAATCACAAATTCCCTTTCCCTTAGCACCAGAGACACTCAGGAAGGATAAACTTTCATTTCCTCCCTCATCTGACAGACACACTGTTGTGCTTCCTCTCTGGTTGGGAAGGGGGAAAATACAAACCCAGATGAACGATGGTCAGTTCTTGCTCAGCTTCTCTTCCAGGAACTCTCGTGCTGTCCCATTCACACAAGCAAGGACCCAACCCGTGGCCAAAAAAACCCAGCAGTGAAAGAGAATGCCTTTATCTGACCTGAAACCAGCAACTAATAGCAGGAGAGAAGGAGCAGGCCAGGAACAGCAATGCAGAAAATGACAGCTCATTCGATGCAACTGCAATTCCTTTACAGAATCACAGAATTATTAGGGCTGGAAAAGCCCTTTGACCTCATCCAGCCCAGACCAGGACCTAACCACCACAGCAGCCACATCAGGGCACTAAGGGCCACAGCCAGGCTGTCCTTCAACACCTCCAGGGATGGGCCCTGGGCAGTCCAGTCCAGTGTCTGATCACCCTTTCCAGACGGAAGGGCTTCCTAACATCCAACCTAACTCTCCCCTGGCAGCTTCAGGCCCTGCTCTCTTGTCCTGGTGCTGGGTGCCTGGGAGAAGAGCCTGACCCCCACCTGACTACAACCTCCCTTCAGGAGGCTGGTCCTCCTTGAGTCTCCTCTTTTCCAGACTAAACACCCCCAGCTCCCTGAGCTTCTCCCCATCAGCCTTTCCCTTCAGTCCCTTCCCCAGCCTTGTTGCTCTTCTGGACCCCCTTAAGCCCCTCAATCTCCTTCTTGAAGTGAGGGGACCAGATCTGCCCCCAGTACTCAAGGGGGGCCTCCCCAGTGCCCAGTCCAGGGAGAGAACAACGTCCCTTGTTCTCATGCCATTCCTGATTTCATGACACGTAAAAAGTGAAGCAGCATTTCCTCTTCACAAAAAGCTGCCTGCAGCAAGCAGCTACATTTTTATCATAATTGAATTAGTATTGGTGGAAATCAACTTCTCATCCTGTTAAGAAAAGGTCAACGCTACGCAGCGACTTACCAAGCGTGAAAATGGACTGGCAGCAGACAATTCTAACACCAAACACGTGTCATGAAGCCACCGATGAAATCAGGACCTCATGTGAGCCATGTGCTGCATCCTAAAGGCTACCAGGACTGCTGCTCTGATGAGTTGCTCTATTAAGGACCCCAAACACACCCCCAGTCTCCCTAGGAGAGCAGCAGAGCAGCAGCAGCACCTGCCCAAGCAGGCAGAGAGAGGTGAAGGCGGAGCTCTTGGTACCCAAGCACCTCCCAAACCTCCCAGCTCCTCCTCCCATTGCTGCCTGGGGCAATAGCCAAGCCCTATTTATTTAGGAAACACCAAAGTATGCAAGGAAGGGACCACACTGGAGAGACTAATTAAACATCTCCAGCCAGACACAGTGATGTTGTTCATTTTCCTGCGGTTGGTTTGACTTCAACGTTTATTTGCCTTTGTGTATGACCCAGTTACTCAAATACCAGTGCAAAGGATGGATCAACCTTTCTTTTTAAGTGTTTGTGGCTGAAGTCCTGACTTCTGCTCTGTCAGAGTGATGGGCACCCAAATATCATGTTCACATCATGCTTGCTAAGGTATACTGGGCACTGAACCCGAGCACAGTAACACACTGGAATAAGGAGACCACTGTGAAAGCCCTAAATCATAGAATGTATCAGGTTGGAAGGGACCTCTAAAGGCCATCTAGTCCAACAACAAGCAGGGCCATCTCTAACTAGAACAAGATTGCCCAGAGCCCCACCCAGCCTGACCTTGAATGACTCCAGGGATGGAGCCTCCACCACCTCTCTGGGCAACCTGTTCCAAAGATCCCCCACCTTCAGATTCAAGAACTTTCTTCTCCTGTCCAGCCTCAGTCTGCCCTTCTCTAGCTTCAGACCATGACCCCTCACCCTACCATTTCATGCTCTAATAATATTCTAATGTTAGCCATGAATGAAAGGTGCTGCTTATGGTGAGCACTTTAAGAGCTTCTGAAAGATGTTTTCAATCACAGAATCACAGAACATCAGGGATTGGAAGGGATCTCGAAAGATCATCTAGTCCAATCCCCCTGCTAGTAGCCTAAGCATTTGCAGAGCAGATTCCCATTACCCAGTAGTCAGGTTCAGACTGGGAGAGGGATGCTGCAAACAGCAGTAGCTCAACTAGGGACAGGCACCAGTGGCTGAAGCATCAACCTCTGCCCTAAGCAGTTTCCATGTTCTCCATAAACATGGAAATACTGCTCTGACTAGGAGCACAGCACTGTCTATCGGCACTAGCCTACCCCACCCAGCCCCTGTGCAATTCCCCAATGGTGCAATCCTGCTGCTGATGGACCAAAATCCAGGTCACGGGATACACACCCAGCTGGTCCTTCAGCAAAGAGGCCAAGCAGCGCCGGGACGGCCACACACCACCACAGAAGCAAACAGCTCGCCCCGCAGTCATTTAATAAGCTCCCGATGGAAAAACACCGGCGCAGCAATTCATACCACGTTGTTTCTCCATCAGCGAGGGCAGAGGAGCAATGCAAACAGTGATTCACAAGAGGTTTACTGCAGCAGCAGCACAACAAACGTGCTGATCTGTTATTTGGAGAAGGTTGTTCCAGCAAGCGGCAACATCAAACCCGCTTTTCTCCTTCTGAGAGGGTGGTTTGCTCACCACCCAGCTCCCGACCCCGGATGACTGACTGCTAGGAATTTTTTTCATCTGATAGCATCTAAATATAATTTGTATTGGGTTTTTTTTAAATATGTAGTTAAAGAAATCTCCTCCCAGGAGAATACATCCAAAGCCAGCTCCCAATGTCAAAATCTTTACGACTTCTATTTGTTTTAATTGTCAAGTTGTTATTATTATCCTGTAAACCCTCCTGATACTCAAAGTCCTCATGAGGCAAACACAGCCTGAACTACAGAAGAGCAGTATTTGGATGTCTGAGCACACTCTGGCCAATTTTTGGTTGACATTGGATGGTAAAGCAGTTATAATCCCCAGTTTCCTACAGCCACACATCACAGAACATTAGGGACTGGAAGGGACCTCGAAAGATCATCCAGTCCAACCCCCCTGCCACAGTAAGATCCCCCAGATCCAGTCACACAGGAACATATCCAGGTGGGTTTTCAACATCTCCAGAGAAGGAGACTCCATAAACTCCTTGGGTAGCTCCTTCCAGGGCTCTGTCACCCTCACCATGAAGAAGTTCCTTCTCATATCAGAAAAACACTTGTCCCCAAGAACAAAACACAAAACTCCCATCCCTGGTGGTCTCTGCTGTTCTGTACCCAGTTCTGAGACAAGCCCAGGCTTTTCAATTTTTAGACACTAAATCACAGAATCAGAGAACAGTTGGGGTTGGAAGGGACCTTGGAGATAAAACCTGCCTGGATACGTTCCTGTGCAACTGGATCTAGGTGATCCTGCTCTGGCAGGGGGATTGGACTAGATGATCTTTCGAGGTCCCTTCCAATCCCTAATGTTCTGTGATCATCTACTTCCATGGACAGGATCACAAGACTAGGTTGCCCAGGGACCCATGCTAACCGGCCTTGAACACTTCCAGGGATGGAGCAGGGTTGCCCAGGGAGGGGGTTAAATTGTCATCCCTGGCCACGTTAAAACATTGTAGAGAACTAGAGCTCAGGGACAAGGTTCAGCAGTGGGATTGGACAGCTGGGTTGATAGTCAGACTTGACTATCCATTCTAAACAATTCCATGATAAGGAGCTTCCCTTAAAGCTTCTGCCTTCTCAGAAGGAAACTGGGAGTCCCAGCTGCACCTCAGTTCCAATTAGCTGCTCCATGAACTTTTCCCACAAGAGAAATCCCCTTTAAAAAACAAACAGGCTCTCCGGTTCACTCAATTGTGAGGAGCCAATCTGCAATTCCTCAATGCCCAGGGGACTCCCAGACCAGCCTCTCTGGTGTTTCATCTGCAGCAGTCTAACAGTTTACGCTTTAAGCCCTATGGCCCACTACGAAGACACTAGGACCAATCTCGAGGCCATTACTCACCCCAGTCCCACTGATTCAAAGGCACTCCTAGGCCAATTAAAGCAAACGAGATTTAGCAGTCCACTACCTGCCCCCACTATTAGCAGCACAAGCTGTTTTCCCCGCTGGGATCAACTCACGATGACTCAAACATTTCTTCGTGCACGTGTCATTGTTAGTTTTCTAGATCTACGCTGCCTGAATTCAAAGACTCTTCTTTAAGTTTGGTTCCACATATAAGTCTCCATACTGGGCTAATCAAGGCAAGTGGTTTGTGTCAGCTGGAGAAGAGGCCCTTCCTTCCCATGCTGCCCACCACACAAGGTGTAAACAAGACACAGACATTTTATGGGTGAAGGGATGTGGCTTTGATCGCAGAACATTGGGGATTGGAGGGGACCTCGAAAGATCATCTAGTCAAATCCCCCCGCCACAGCAGGATCTCCTAGATGCTCAGGTTCCAAATACCTGACCACTCCACTCACAGCAACTGTGAGTAATTCTGCTGGAAATGGTGAAGAGGTGATAAATGACTGGTAGATAGAGTTCTCCCAGTGGTTCTCCATACATATGTCCCAGTTGTTAAGACTCAGCTTACGTAACTAGGACAAGAGCGAGTGAGCGGGCAGAGGCCAACGGGATGAGGTTTAACAGGGCCAAGGGCAGGGTCCTACACTTTGGCCACAAGAATACCCTGCAAGCTACAGACTGGGGGATGAGTGGCTGGAGAGCAGCCTGGCAGAGAGGGACCTGCCAGTACCGGGTGACAACTGGCTGAACAGGAGCCAGTAGGGTGCCCAGGTGGCCCAGAAGGCCAATATCATCCTGCCTTGGATCAGCAGTAGTGTGGCCAGCAGGACTAGGGATGTCATTCTCCCCCTGGACTGAGCACTGGAGAGGTCTCTCCTTGAGTACTGGGGGCAAGTGCTGGGCCCTTCACTTCAAGAAAGGGATGGAGGGGCTGGAGTGGATCCAGAGGAGCCACAAGGTTGGGGAAGGGACTGAAGGGAAAAGCTGATGGGGAGAAGCTGAGGGAGCTGGGGTGTTTTAGCCTGGAGGAGATTCAAGGGGCAACCTTCATTCTCCAACTCCCTGAAGGGAGGTTGTAGTCAGGTGGGGGTCAGGCTCTTCAACCAGGCACCCAGCACCAGGACAAGAGGGCAGGGCCTGAAGATGCCAGGGGAGAGTTAGGTTGGATGTTAGGAAGCCCTTCCGTCCGGAAAGGGTGATCAGACACTGGACTGGACTGCCCAGGGTAGTGGAGGAGTCCCCATCCCTGGAGGTGTTGAAGGTCAGCCTGGCTGTGGCCCTTAATGCCCTGGTCTAGCTGCTGTGGTGGTTAGGTCCTGGTCTGGGCTGGATGAGCTCAGAGGACTTATCCAGCCTCAATCATTCTGGGATCCTCCAAGACAACTGAGCAGTGAGGTTGGCACAGGAAATGCCACTTGTGCCATGAGGCATTTACATTCCCAGAGAAGCATCAGGAAAGGTTGTTCCTTTTTCCTTCCTGGAGAACAGAGGACAAGTGTTTACAAGGATCAAGAACATCTCCTTTCTTCTCCACCCACATGGGCTTGGCAGCATGTCCCCGGATTCTGTGATGTCAGCGTTGAAAAACCTGCGAGACATGGCTGCAGGGCTTTGGAGAAAACACAAACAATGGGACTACACACGGACTGAAGAGCTGCCCTTCCCTCCTTCTGTGTGCCCCACAATCAAAGAGAGGCTTGTTGGGTCCCCTAATAAGTCTGGCCTCAGTTCAGCAGCTGATTGGAGTTGGCTCATGGGATTAAACATCTTTTCATGGGGACTGATGAACTTTTCTGAATGGGGAGGTCTGTCTGGTTACCTGGGCAATGCTGCTGCCAGCAGAGCAGCTGGAATACCTTCAGTACTTTAAGAACCTTCACCAGCACAAATGTTCTCAAGATCAGAACCATGCAGGAAATAACAAAACCACTGCGAGATCCTTGCAGGAGACAGGAACTGTGTTGTTTCTTCCTAGTTAGGGAGCCTTAGCAGAGGAGGTGGCTGCTATTTCCATCAGCACTCACCGACTGTCAGCTCAAGCAGCCAAGCCCCAACAGCCCCCTTTGAGGTACCACAGGATCGTTCAAAGGGTAGCCAAGGGAATAATCACACTGGCAAGCACAAGGTCAGGGACTGCAACAGGCTGTCCAGAGAAGTGGTGAAGTCACCACCCCTGGAGGAGTTCAAAAAAACGAGCATATCTGGCACATACAAACATGGTCTAGTGGGCAGAGTGGGGTTGGGTTGATGGTTAGATGTGGTGAACTCAGAGGTCTCTTCCAACCTTACTAGTTCTATGATTCTAGCATCACATTTTAGGTGCTAATCCTGCGACAAGAGCCTGCAAGCCCAGCCTCCTTGTCATCGTTAATGAAGCGCCTGGGACCTCCCACACCTGCACTGATGCTACAGGGTTTGCTAGAGGACCAGATCCCCAATCCCAGCTCGGGAAAACACATGAAACAAGATGGGAAATGCCAAAATTAAAATCTAACCCAATTGTCAAAAATTAACTCGTGGCTGAAAAGTGGCTCAGGCACAGATTTCACCGATGTCTCAAGAGCAAACAACTTTTGGGGCCAAATCCTTGTGACGTTCCATTGTCACATCCAGGCCTATAAGGCCCAACAGCTATTTTCCTGGAAAAAAACTCCAGCACACCTATAACAAGGTTTCTAGATATTATAATCTGGGCTCAAGTGTTGCACTATCTAGTCTTTCAAATACCAGATAAAGAAAGAGGAGACCTGGCAGGCTGCCGCTGCCCTCAGTCCCCAGGGAATCCCTTTGTAACCCTCAGTAATTCAGCCACAGTTTTCAGCAAGGTCTACACATGGCTCACGTGTCGGGCACTCTGGAAAGCGATGGCAAATTTCCTATTTCCAATAGCAAAACAGATCAGCAAATCCCTAGCAACCCCTACCAAAACTCTATCGCTCTCACCGCAGTCGCTGCTGTCCTTCCCACAGGCTTTACAAGCAATAAATGAAAGCTACAGGTTGCTACTGAATGAGGAGCTGTAGTAACTTGAGCAGCTGAAAATAAACCATCTCCTGTTTCTTCTGAGGATCCAGGTAAGGAATGTCTCAGTAGGAGTCAAAGATACTATTAGTGATGATTATGGGTTCTGCCACAGCACCGTCTGCCTTCTGAAATGCTTCCAGTGGAAGACGCTAATTAATAACACAGTTCTTCCCAACCAACCAGACAGGAGCTAGATCACACACCATCACTTTTCCATCCTTTATTCCCACTCTCCTATCGAACTCACACTGAAATTCCAGGCCCGACCCGCTACGCAGGACCCTGGTGAAGCAAATCTGATGCCCTGAACACCAAAAAATCCAGTCATTTTTAAAAGTATTTTGTTGATAATAATTTGAATAAAAAATAAAAATAGCACGTTTAATATAAAATAAGAAGTTACATGTAAAATCATACGGGTCGTTACGACCTGTGTGTCCAGCAGGAGTAGAGAGGTGATTGTCCATCCCCCTGTATTCAGCACTGGTGAGGCTGCACCTTGAGTACTGGGGCCAGTTTGGGGCACCTCAGTACAAGGGAGACATCAAGGTGCTGCAGTGAGTGGAGAGGAGGGCAATGAAGCTGTGGAAGGGCCTGCAGAATCAATCTGATGAGGAGAGACTGAGAGAGTTGGGGCTGTTCAGTTTGAGGAAGAGAAGGCTGAGGGGTGACGCCATCACTCTCTACAACTATCTGAAAGGACACTGTAGAGATGTTGGTGCTGGGCTCTTCTCACAGAAGTAATTAGCAAGAGAAGCAGAGGGAAGGTTTTCAAACTCCAACAGGAGAGGGTTAGATTAAACATCAGGAAGAAATTCTTTCCAGAGAGAGTGGTCAGGCACTGGAACGGGCTGCCCAGGGTGGGGGTTGAATCTCCATCCCTGGATGAGTTTAAAAGACGATTAGATGTGGTGTTGGGGGATCTGGTTTAGGGGTGAACTTGTTGAGTAGGGTTGAACTCTATGATCCCAAGGGTCTTTTCCAACCTGAATGATTCTGTGATTAATGTCAAATGACACGTTTCGTCTGAAATAGTAATAAGTTTAACGCAAAATTAAATGTTAAATAGGAGTTCTAAAGAATTGTTTGTATTGAACAGATGGCATCGTGAAACAGGGATGGTTCTCCAGTAAAGGACAGGAGTCGGTTTAGGATTTCTGCAGAAACGCAGCAATTCTCTACATCCATTAGACTCACAATTAGACTGTTGTGAAAAGTCAGCACTATTCCAGCCCTTTTTTCCCCCCACAAATGGGAAAGAAAAAGGAGAAAGGAAAAAAAAAAACCAAGAAAGCCCTGAGCTTTGTGAAGCTCAAGCTTCACAAACACAAGATTTAAATCAGACCATTATTACGGGCTCCTGGAGTCGTATCAAAGCTATTTGCTTCAAATAAGTGACAGCCTTAGCCCAGCCAGGCATTTTGTAGGATCTCAAATGCCATTTTAGAAACGTGTGCTTTTCCATCTGACACACGGCGTGGTTTCACCAGTTGTCACTATCAAAATGTAAATGGCAAAACCAAAACCCTGCAAAGGCTTTTTTAGGATGGGAGAAGGGGTGGGGGGGAACTAGCATCTGCTCTTTTATCGGCTTCGCTAGTGTGGGGGGGAGTTAGTGTGTTAAGGTAGGCAGAGTGAAAAAACCCCACTGCTTTAAAGCCCTGTTTCGTCGTTATTTGTGTCTCTGAGCCATCAAAATTAAGCCATCACTGAGGGAGTTGGAGCTGTTCAGCCTGGAGAAGACAAGGCTCCAGAGGGGATCTTACAGCAGCCTTCCAGTACCTGAAGTGGCTACAGGAAAGCTCGAGAGGGACTTTTTATGAGAGACTCTAGTGATAGGACAAGGGGGATGGGGTTCAAGCTCAAAGAGGGGAGATTGAGATGAAATTCCTCCCTGTGAGGGTACTGAGGCTCTGGAACACAGTGCCCAGGGAGGTTGTGGCTGCTCCATCCCTGGAAGTGTTCAAGGCCAGTTTGGACGGGATTCTGAGCAACCTGGTCTGGTGAGAGGTGTCTCTGCCCAAGACAGGGGGGTTACGACTAGATGATGTCTGAGCTCACTTCCAGCCTAAGCCATTCTGTGATTCTAAATCAAGCACAGCCCTTCAGAACACTGCTAAAACAATAAAACCAGGCTGAAAGGAGTGGTCATCTTTGAAACATGTAGATCTGGTACTTATAACACAGTTTAGTGGGCACAGTGGGGTCAGGTTCACAGTTGGAGTTGATGAGCTCAGAGGTCTCTTCCAACCTTAATGATTCTGGCCTTAGTAATAAAACTCAAGACCAGCTAAGATGTCAGCAGTTTCACGAATGTCTGTATCCAACACAACCCAGTAAGGGAAAGTGCTCACCATGTTCCCTAGGCAAATATAATAAATGATAACTTAGTATTAAATTATAATATAAATTATAATTACCACAATTAAGTGGTAAGAAGTTTGGAGTCTTTAAACTCTTTTGTCATTAACACCCCCTACAGAATCACACCACACATTCTCCTGGAAAAAAAAGCATCAGCTGAACACCTACTGCCAAAGCTGCCAGACACACACAAACACAGCCCTAAGCACCTTTCCATAGACATACTACACCCTTAGCAGCTGATTTAGTGTGAAAACAGGTGTCAAAACCCTAATACAGAAGGATGGCAACCAGCACAGCCACTCGGCTTCCAGCTGGGAACAAATCCCAGACTGCTTCTCCAGGTGCATTCCAGCTCAGGCTTACATGGGACTCTCCCTGCCACTTCACACGTGCTCATGTAGGCTCATGACTAGTCCTACAGAGCTACAGAGTTGTTCAGGTTGGAAAAGACTTTCAAGCTCATCAAGTTCAACTCTTAACCCTACTGTCCCACCCACTGCTAAATCCTGTCCCTGAGCCCCAGATCTTCATGACTGTGAAACACAGCCAGGGATGGTGATTCAACCCCTTCCCTGGGCAGCCTGTTCCAAGGCCTGAGGTGCCTATCCACAAAGATTTCCCTAATGCCCAACCTAAACTTGGACATTAAGTGGGAGCTCTCCCCCATGAGTCTGCCATACAAAATTCCAAAAGGATCCATACGCCAGCACCTTGTGCAATCACCAATCATCCTCCCCCTTCCTCCTCAAACGCTTCTTCACTGAGAGAAGCTGCACAATCCCAAAACCAGAAGTTGCTGGCACCAGACATCTATAGGAAGATCCCTAATTAGGTCTATTTGGGGATTTACATTTTCATTTCAGCTTCAAGACAGCTGGGCTGCTCTCAGGGGGAAAACCGACAGCAGTGCAGTAAATCCTTCAGGCACATTCTCCCTGCTTTGCTTCCAAGTTGCTGCCGTGGGGCTCATGCACTAGTTGAAGGCACCATCCACACACAACAAAAGGTTGTTCCTGCCTGTCTAGGTAACGTAAGGGCTGCCTGACCCCAGGCAGTAGCTTTCAAGAACTGAGAAGATGTGTTTTTCCTCTCCTGAGGGTAACAGGAGAAATACCACAGAGCCTTTCAGGTTCAGAGAGATTAGAAAATGAACCGCCTGAACAACTCGATCCACCCTTTCAGGACAGAGCTGTTCCCTATTCATGCGGGGCTGCCCCATCCCACCAGTGCAGGGTGTCACTGGCTAGTCTTGACAAAGATGCAAACGCTTGGACCGCATCATATGCTTTAGCTGCGGAACGAAGCCCACTGGTAGTAGCCATAGAAACTGAAGCGATGCTTCACGCAGGTTCTTGAGGGGCGAGTTCCTCAGAGCCCACTGCGCCAAATTCACAGGAAGCTTTGGGATCAACACTACCAGCAACTGCCTGGGCCACAGGCATTAAAAATTAACAGAAGTTTATCCAAGTAAAACATTAGTGTGCAAGATACTGAGCCAGCCTTAGAGAAATCACCAAGCAATCCACAGACTCCCACCCTACTAACGGTCCCACACGTAAGGATTCAGAGAAGTACATAATGGACTCAAGGATCTTTTCTAACCTCAACGATTCAGCGACTCTGTAACACCAGCTGCCCTGGGGAAGCAGAATAATACCAGTTCCACGTTACTCCACCGTCCCCAACCCACCTGCCAGCAGCCTGAGCTGCTTTGTGCCTCCGACTGAGCACGCAGTGTCTTTTGTTGATTGCCTAGAAAATACCACCAGGAGCAGTAGCTGAGCCCCCGACACTTCAAGCTCTAATTCAGCTTTCAGCTCGGCTCAGCCCTTTGTCCTCTAAAAATAACTCATGCTTAATTGTAATTGCCTACAATTTTCTAATTCTTTTTGACCCCAAACCCCTAAATCTATTACCCAGAGGCAGCCACGGTAATCCTTAATGAAGGTGTGGGGACGGTGCCACATGCAAGGGGCCATCTGCTTGCCAGGTGTTTCCTGGCTTAGCTTTTCCTCAGAACGCACAAGCCCTCCTCCTCCTCCCCTAATTCCAAGGAAGGCAATTTCTACCCCAAGACAGTCCTTCATTAAAGACACAGGCAAGGGCTTGCAGCAGAAAGCCCAGAAGGGCTGCTTATCACTGTAATCCCTGTGACTACCAGCAAAAGATGGTGCCAAGGGTATTTCCAACTGGTAGCAGGAAGGGAGCCAAGCACAACATTCTCCCTGTAACCCTAGGACTTGTGTCCTTCACTCACCATCAAAAAAATAAATGCAATTAAAAACCAGCAGTAAAAGGCAAGAGAGAGGTTTTATAAGAATGGGACCATTTGGATAAAATGCCCTGGGCAGGATCCCCCAATCCTAGGAATTTGATGTCTTTTCACAGAATCACGGAACATTAGGGATTGGAAGGAACCTCAAAAGATCATCTAGTCCAATTCTCCCACCACAGCAGGATCACCTAGATCCAGTCGCACAGGAAGGAGCAACATGACCCACTCAGGGAGGTAAAGATCCCACAATCTTTATTTTCAAAACTGAGCATTAATGTCCTTAAAATCTTTGGTTTTCAGACAGGTTGAGAGCCCACAGCTTGCAGACACACACTCCTGCCCCTCCTGCCCTTCTCTGGTGCTCGGGAGCATTTCAGAGAGCTGGACTGGTCCAAAGTCAGTCACTTCTGCACAGCGTCAGCACTGCCCCGGCTCAACTTACTGAGCTGCCTTCCCACAGGGTCAGGCAAGGACCAGGCTCCGTGGGAGCAAATGGGACCCCCCCACCTCAGCCCCAGCCGAGATAAGCCTTGGCTGCCAAGAGCCTGGGAAGCTTCTGCTGGTTCCCACTACAGCACTAAGATTTAGTTTGCTGCAAGCATCTCCCAGCCCAGGCTAAACCCAGCAAACCTTCACTGGGGAACTCTCCTCGGGAACGGTTTCGGGCCGGTTGCACACAAGTGTGTCACCATCCATGGGTTACTCTCTGTGAAGGGTTCTTATTTACATGGAGCTCTGTTTCAATGCACAACTGAAAGGCAGCAAATTGAGACTCCCAGAACGGCAGCAGTTGGAAGGGACCTCTAGAAAGCATCGGGTCCAAACAACCCCACTACTAATGCAGGTTCTCCTAGAGGTGAACACAAACATGAAGCCAGAGCTACAGTAGAAGGGGAAACTACCCAGGACCACTGGCTGTTGTGAGATTGTAGCTTGAGCATCTGAGAGCACACCTTGAGTACTGGGTCCAGTTTTGGGCACTACAGTGTCAGAAGGACATCGAGGGGCTGGAGCAGGGCAATGAAGCCAGGGAGAGGGCTGGAGAACAGGCACTATGAGGAGTGGCTGAGGGAACTGGGGTTATTTAGTCCAGAGAAGAGGAGGCTGAGAGAAGACCTACTTGCTCTCCACAGCTACCTACAAGGAGGTTGTAGTGAGGCTGGTGCTGGTCTCTTCTTCCAAATTACTAATGACAGGACAAGGGGAAATGGTCTCAAGTTGCATCAGGGGAGGTTTAGACTGAATCTCAGAAAGCAGCTCTTTCCTGAAGGAGTGGTTGGGCACTGGAACAGGCTGCCCAGGGAAGCGGTAGAGTCCCCGTCCCTGGAGGTGTTTAAAAACTGCATAGTTAGAGCACTCAGTGCTATGGTCTAGGGGTTAGGGAGCTGTTGGGATGAGGGCTGGACCTGATGACCCTGAAGCTCCTTTCCAGCCACAACGATTCTATGATTCTAGGAGTCAAGTGTAGCTATGAAGTAAAACCATCATGGAAAGGGAAGTACCAAGAGACTGGAGACACAGCATCTCGATTCTTGCTCAGCCAAGGGGCTCTATGCATATTTTCTTTTCTTTGCAAAACCAAAGTTTCTGTTGAAATCATTTTCACAAGGCTCAAAACATTCTTCCAAGAGCTACTCATCAGCTTAGTGACATTAGTGTGGGGCAGGGCTTGTTTACTAATCTCAGAGGATTATGCTTCAAACTAGATTGTGCCCTGCCTGCAGGTAAGGGCAGTGGAGCAAACAAGACCTATCCCAGGAGCTCTCAACTGCAAAGGCACAAGGGGAGCCAAAGCCAAAAAGAATTAACATTTCTATCGTGTTTGGATGGGGAAAATGAGAGGAACATAAGGAGACATCTGCTTTTCATCTCAACTAGTGGGATCAGTTTTCGGCACCTCAACACAAGACAGACATTGAGGGGCTGGAGTGGGTCCAGAGAAGGGCAGTGAAGCTGGTGAGGGGCCTGCAGGGCAGGTCTGATGGGGAGAGGCTGAGGGAACTGAGGTTGTTTAGCCTGGAGAAAAGGAGGATGAGAGGAGACCTTATTGCTCTTTACAGTTACCTGAGAGCAGGTAGTGGGGAGAAGGGGGGGGTCAGTCTCTTCTCCCAAGTCACCAGCGATAGGACAAGAGGAAATGGCCTCAAATGGTGCCAGGGGAGGGTTAGGTTTCTTCCCTAACAGCGTGGACAGGGGGAGTCGCCATCCCTGAAGGGGTTCAACAAACAAGTAGACGTGGCAGTGGGGAACAGGGTTTAGTGGGCAGGGTGGGGTTGGGTTGGTGGTTGAGCTGGATGATCTTAGATGTCTCTTCCACCCTTAATGATTCCATGACTCTACATACCCATCTCTGGAAATCGTGGGCAGGCAAATTCTATTGCTAGTGTTGCATCAGCTCTGAAAACAAACCACAAGCTACAGCTGGAACAAGTCCCCACTGCTACTATTTCAGATAAAAACAGCACATGTGCCTCTCACCTCCCTTTTTGCCCATTTAATTTGTGCACAGAGCACTCCCCCACCAGATCAAAACTCATTTTTCACCCTCCTTTCCCTCTCCCTTAGGCAAGTGGAAGCCACAAAAAACCTTACAAGGTCTGATTTCAGAGGAAAGGCCCAGCTCTGCAATACCACTTCTTCAAGGAAGCAGGTCTTTCAGATCCTACTAGTAAAAGCAGCTCCATGTCCTGATGTACAGAGAACATTGTTTCCCCAAGATTTTTTCCAAACACTTACTGCCTCCTCATGCTTGTAAAAATAATTCAGCCTTAAAACACTTAAGTCACAGAACATTAGGGTTTGGAACGGACCTCGAAAGATCATCTAGTCCAATCCCCCTGACACAGCAGGATCACCTAGATCAAGTCACACAGGAACATGTCCAGGTGGGGTTTAAATGTCTCCAGAGTAGGAGACTCCACAACCACATGGGCAGCCCCTTCCAGGGCTCTGTCACCCTCACCATGAAGAAGTTCCTTCTCATACTGATGCAGAACCTCCTCTGTTCCAGCTTATACCCGCTGTCCCTTGTCCTAACACTGAATGCCACTGAGCAGAGCCTGGCTCCATTCTCCTGACACCCACCCTTCACATATTTATCAACATTAATGGGGTCACCCCTCAGTCTCCACTTGTCCAAGCTGAAGAGACTCCAAGCCTGAGCCAGCTTCAAAGAGAACTTAGAGCAGAAGAACTAAAGAGAAGAGAATCACATAATCATTAAGGCTGGAAGAGACCTCCAAGCCCATCCAGTCCAACCATCAACCAAACTCCACTCTGCCTACTAAACCATCAGAGAAGGGCAGATTGAAATAGGATGTTAGGAAGCAGTTCTTCAGCAGAAGGGGGATGGAACACTGGAACACGTTGCTCAGGGAGGTGGTTGAAGCAGTTGAGGCCCCATCCCTGGAGATATTCAAGGGGAGGTTGGACAAGTCTCTGGGAAACCTGACCTAGTCAAAGATGCTCCCTTCTCCCTGCAGGGGGGTTGGACTACACGACTTTTGGAGGTTCCTCTCCTCCTGGGCCATCCTATTGCTCTGTGATTCTATGTTCCCAAGCACCAGATCCACACTTTTGTTGAACCCTCCAGGCATGATGACTTTCCCCACTCCCTGGGCAGCCTGTTCCAACCCCTGGCCACTCAGTCAGGGAATGTCCAACCTGATGTGGACATCTAACTCTCCCCTGGCACAACTTGAGGCCATTTCCTCCTGTCCTATCACTGGTGACTTGGGAGAAGAGACTGACCCCTCCATGCTGGCTGCCGCTTGCTGCACATCAAGCGGCACCTTCACAAGCCAATACTGAGCTAAAAGTCACCCTAACTGAATTCGAGAGCTGATGGGAAAGGGTCGATTGACCCCCTGCTTGTTGGTAATGACAAGTAATCACTCAGATCAGTGCTGTCATCCTGGCCCCTGTTTTATCCTATAAAAAACCCCACCCAACCATTCAGGTATCTGAAGAATCAACATCATAAATGTAGTAAAAAGAGAAAACATCCTTCTGGCTTCCCAGTGCCAGTGATCACGAATGAAAAACCTTTGCACCACGTTTTTCATTCCACTCACGGCCTACAGTGATGCTGCCAGTGTAAGGGGGACTGAAACGAGACAAAAACACCCCTAAACGACTGGCTGGGTTTTTATTTCCCCCCACAGAAACAGTTTTATTCCAGAAGTCATTCTAAGGAAATCTACTTCATCTATGCTTTATAGGTTTTTCCATCCTAAAATTCATTCCACACCAAAAAACATCTCAATTACTCCTACTGAAAGATGCATTTCAGAGTCTTTTTAAGCTTGTCTCCAAAATTGTGGCTTAGTATTGTGTCGCATCACACACAGTGCGTACTTTGGAAGCCTTGCAGCACGCCGCTTCGCATTAGCCGGCCACAAGGACCGTGTGATCCATAAATCACCACGGACGACTCAGGCAAACGATGCTGACAAGGAAATGATGGATATACACAGAATCACAGAACACTAAGGATTGCAAGGGACCTCAAAAACTCACCTAGTCCAGTCCCCCTGTCACAGCAGGATCCTTTAGATCCAGTCACACAGGAACATATGCAGGCGGGTTTTAAGCATCTCTAGAGAAGGAGACTCCACAACCCCCCTGGGCAGCCTGCTGGGCTCCATCACCCTCTCATATTTATATGGAACCTGTGTTCCAGCTGATCACACTCACCAGAGGCTGGCTCCATCCTCCTGACACCCACCCTTCACATACTAATCAACATTAATGGCGTCATCCCTTAGTCTCTGCTTCTCCAAGCTCAAGAGACCCAGCTCCCTCATCAGGGAGATGTTCCACTGTCTCCATCTTCTTTGCTGCTCTGTGGTGGACTCTCTCCAGCAGCTCTGTGTCCTTCTGGAACTGAGAGGCCCAGAACTGTATACAATATTCCAGATGTGGTCTCACCAGGGCAGAGTAGATGGGGAGGAGAACCTCTCTCGATCTGCTAACTACCCGCCTTCTGATCCACCACTCATACTACAGAAACGCCTTTTATTCAAAGCCTCGCATGTAAATTTACTACAGGTTGTAACACACAGCAGCAGGTCATAGGAAACCCTGATGTTCAATGGTTTTTCCAAAGGCTTATTGAGCAGCACAAGCAGCTCTCTGTACCCCTGGAGAACAGCACGGAGTGAAAGCCCTTATTTACCACCCTCTTGCCCTTGCTCTTTGGAATGAATCACATTATTAACTGCTCCCCCACACACCCCACAGAGAGAGGTTTGTTTGTTTTGCTTCTTTTTTTTCTTCCCTTTAATTACTCTCTCGCATATGTTTGCCAACTCTCCCTTCACTACTCCAGGAAATACTGATATTTTATCCCAATAAACTAAGATATGCAGTTTCCTTCCTCCTGATTTATGGGTTTCTTCATCGTTGTCCAGGGGAATGTTTTCTTTATGGGATGAATCGTGTTAGAAAAGAGAGGGATGAGGACAAAAAAACCCAACCAACTTGTCCCTTCTGTCTAGGCTGAGCCCTCCAGTTTCGATGCCAGGTCTGCTCTGGACTCCAGGCACACAGTCCCCAGCTCCCTGGAGCATGTTGGCTGTCTGGGAAGGGCATCCTCAGAACCAGTCCCTCTGTCCCGAGGGAACTGCTGCAGAAGAAGCACAGCTCTGATGCACATCTGGAGGAGCTGAGTAAGTTCAGAGACCTCCCTCCTACTCTCAGGGCTGTCTTCTTGCACCACATTTTCTAATAGAGGAAGAGTTCAGGGCATTTCTGCAGGCCAGGAAGCAGTATAGGGGCCAACACCATTTACTTCATCACCCAATCTCTCCCACCACAAGCAACAGGTTGACGAGCAGGGTGAGATGTGAAAGGTCAAATACTCAGACAGTACCCCTTGACCATTGTCCCTTCCCTTTGTAAATCATATCATTGAATGGTTTGGGCTGGAAGGGAGCTCAGAGCTCACCCGGTGCCAACCCCTTGCCATGGCAGAGACATCTCTCACCAGACCAGGTTGCCCACAGCCCCATCCAACCTGGCTTTGAACACTTCCAGGGACACTCCTATTCAGCTCCACTCCTGCAACTCCACTTTTCAAGCCCTTGGACCACCCTGAACCTTTTCTAATTGCTTCAATAAAAGCCAACAGCATTGGTCTCAGAGAGACTCAAGGAAGCAGGCAGACCCCAACCACTCCAAGCAAGCACTGGGAGTCACCACCCTGCAGCATATGGCATTGGGTCCAGAGTCCAGGCACATTCCCCAGGGTGAGATTAGACCCTTCTGGCAAGCACAGAGCACCCTGGCACAAGCTAACCAGAACTCAAAGCCAGACCTGAACTCCTTAATTGAAGTTTTGGGGTTAAGGGGGTTCCTGCACTTAAGGTCTGGCACCTTGCAATTGCCTGCACTGGCTTAACACATTCTACAGACACCTTCTGAAGCAAAATTAGGACAAAAATTTAAAAAAGAAAGGAAATTACTGCCCTCTACCTCAAAGCAAGCTGAGGTTCCTTCAGATACAGCACGGATAACTCTGCTGGAGCTGTGTAGGGAAGAAGACCAATCAACATGGATCTGCACTCATGGACAGCAGATCTGGGTTCACTTTCTAAGGGTCCACAGCACTTGCTATTGAATTTTTGTCCACATCCCCATCATTAAACCAGAAACCAACTCCTACAATGGTCTCCAGAAAATTAAGTTAAAACATGGCATTAACTGAATCAATACGGCTCGTAATTAAATGCTGCAACGTCTGCTGACATTACTGGATTGATGGGTTGGGGGGGGGGGCTGATGTCAGGTTTTTGACAGCTACTGAAATGTAGGTTCAATCTCCCTTGCGCGACAAGATAAGATTCACAGGCAGAAAGGGAAGTCTTCATAGACTGGATTCATCAGCAGTGGTAGCGCTGATGGGAAACACTTCCTTGTTCTCAGCTTAACCAACATGAGAGAACTGTTCCTCAGATCCCCAGCTGCAAATAAAGGAGCAGAATTTGCCAGAGGGGCTCAGCTCTACCCTACAAACCCATAACCCAACGATTCACAGGTAGAAACTCATTATTTCCCTGGAGGGGGAAAGCTCCCCAGATTTTCAATAATGAGAAAGCAGAGCTGAAAGGATGGGGGAAGGAAGGGGGAGGAACATTGTCTTTATTCCAGATGGTGAGAGTCAGGTGCAAATTCAATGAGTTCAATGCAGTTAAATGGATTTTCTCCACTGAACGCTCTTGCTTGGCATCAGGCCGTTGTCTCCTTTATGGTACAGGAACACACAGACAACACACAGATATTTTATCTGGAAGACGGACGCCACGTGCCCAAATGAAACGATATTACAGCACCAAAAAGTCCAAAAAATACATCTTTAAGCTGCAGAAAGAGGAGACTGGCTGAGCCTATTCAACCAGCACCAGCCTCCCTGACAGATGACAGAAAACAAAGAGACTTAATAAATCTTGCTGTGACCGAGGTTGCCCCAAGCCTCACCTTTTCACCGTAATTCCTTTCAAACAGCCACCCTAACGAAGAGTGAGACAGCGACTGCAAACTCTGATGCTTCGAAGCTGCTGCCTCTCATTTGCAATGATCCCAGCCCAGACAAAAGAACAAAGATGGGTTTCACGGGCAAAGCTGCTGAAGGGAAGCACGGCAACAAGCGTAAAAGCAGAAGGAGCAACGGCATTAGCTCATCTTTCCTCCTTAATACAGCAGCAAACAATTAGCACTGACGTAAAATGGGTCAGCAAGGAACTCAAAGCTTCTTAGCAGCCAGCAGGGCCAACCCGTGTGGCCACAGCAATCCAAATTAACCCCGTGGATACACCCGGCCCTTCCTCTAAGCCCTCGAAAGCAATTAGAAACATCACACTGCGGCTCCTTCCAGTAGTACAACCTGGGATTAAACCTGCCTGTGAAACAGAAGTATTTTAACTCTGTGAGGCGGACAGCTCGAGAAGCAACCCGTTTCCAGCACCCATCCTCTAAAAAAAGGGATCTGGGGCTTGGAAACACACTTTAGTGAGCAGAGTGGGGTGGGGTTGATGGTTGGACTGGGTGCTCTTGGAGTTCTCTTGCAACCTTAGCAATTCTATGATTCCATGAAATGAGCTCCACCCTATGGAACCCAATGTTACAGAATATTAGGGACTGGAAGAGACCTCAAAAGATCATCTAGTCCAATCCACCTTCCTGCCAGAGCAGGGCCACCTAGACCAAGTCGCACAGGAACATATCCTGATGATTTTTCTTATTAGCTGAGGTACACTGCATACCCTGGATTTGCACTTTTTCTTCCTTTTCAGCAAAAAACATTCCCTTTTCCCTTAAAATCGTGCTTAAGGCTGCCTTTCAAGGGCAATTAAGCATGAGTTTAAACAACTGAATGAATCCAATGCACCAGAGCGGGCATCCTGGAACAATTCTACATATCAGCACACGCCTCAGTTTATTCCTTCATCTCATTCACACATGGACCTGAAGGTAGCACACAAACAAACCACCCGGATCTTCAGCTAACCCTGGCAGAAGGGCTTTTCAATTAACCCCAAGAAGTCAAGGAGTGGGGTTTTTACTTTGCTGTGAGCCAGCAGTTACACCGGAGCCATTCTCAGCATAGTTACTGCGCTACAGACAACAGACGGGGAAAGAGCTCAGATCTTTGGGGTGACCCACAGTTTATAGAGATGAACCAATACCAGTAAGAGCTTCCCCACTCCCTTCTTAAGCCAACTGTCGTTTGTCCCAGGGGCAGGGGAGATTTTGGACCTCACAGGTGCTGCAGGTGCATTACGAGTTCTGCCAGCAGCTCAGCGTTCTGCAGAGCTCAGGGACAACTTTCGGAGAGCCACCACCATGAAGGCCTCACAATCTAAATTCTTCTTGACTTCTCCCTCTTCTCACTCCTTCAAGGAAACAAACCCACTTCCCACATGTGTGGATGACATGTCACATCGAGGGGGGTGGCTGAAACACCACAGCAGGCTATCATGGCCCTCAGCCACCCACTCCTGGCGTTAGATATTGCCAGCAATTTCCACAGCTCAGCTGCACAGGGCTAGAGCCTCATGGAAAATGCTTCCTCCCACAAATCCAACAGTAACTCATGGCACGAGCAAGCTGAAAGGAAAGGTGTGATTCTGGAAGAACATCTGGCATCACAGGAATTTTTTACCCACGGGCTGGAAGCAACTGGCTCGGGGACTAACTTCAGTGATCAGCTCACTCATGCCCAGGCACAGAACCTCTGGGATGGTTAAACAATGTCTTTATTGCCAGAAAATATTTCAAAAGCACAGGACTGGCATAATGGACCCTGACAATTCCAGCAGATCCCTAAATCAAGGGTGCAAGTGCCACTTTACGTAACAACCTGCATCACGAGCACTGTGCGCTACCCCTCTGTGCTCCAACTGCACTGAAACGCTCCATGGGATGGCAGCAACCTTTTATTCTTGGGGTGACAGCTCTTTGGTTTCTCTCAAACATCCATGGGCAACGTGAGATATGGGGGTGACAAACTAGGGTTCTGTTAACCAAATCCTATCCCTCAAGTCAAAGATGAGGAGAACTTATGGCACCCACTACCCCATGCTGCTGGAATCCCTGCTCTTCACACAAATGGAACCTGAACATTCCACTTCCACACTGGAGGATCTCAATGGTGTTGTTTCAGTGTGGGAGTTGAGCCCAAGCTCCAGGACACTGGTACCACACTAAGACCAGGGCTCTACCCACTGCTGAGCCCATCACCGGGGATGGGGTGAAATAAAACATACAGCAGCTGCTGCACCCAAGGGTGAGCTTGGGCTCTGTTTTACAGCAGAAACACCCATCCACAAACCCAACTGGACCAGCCCAGCACTAACAGATTAAAATGACACAGGGAAGGTATCGGTTCTCTCTCATTGTTGAACGGCTCATCCCTGAGGTGATGTCAGGGGTAAGCTCCCTAGGTAATGCTCTCTCAGCACATTCTCTGCCTGCCCAGCAAGGGCTGAGATGCTGTCAGCACACCATCCAGTCAGGAGGGAAGCGAGAGGACCTATAGAAAATAAAGCCATCCTCAGCTCAGGCGCATTGGCTACGAGGACTGTGGTCTAGACATCCCTGCAAGTCTAAACCAGCACAGCCGGGCAAAAACACCACCTTTCACAGGGTGAAAACAAAGGGTCGGGGAGGGAATGGGGAAGAAACAGGGTATGTGCTTCAGGATATGTGCAAGGTTGAAGAACCCTTCTGAAAACAAAAGGGCTGGGTTTTCTGAACCATGAGCAGCAAAAAATAATGAACAGCAGACTACCTTCTTGAGAAGAACTGGAAGAATTCACTGCCACCGGGACAAGAAAAATTATGAGAAGGGGCGATGCCAGAGACCCAAGATGAGTAAGATCTAGAAAACACAGCGGTGCACATCCCACTTCGGGTTAGCAACCGCTTCGCTGTGAAAGCCCGCTCCTTTGGATGGGGAAGAAGCCATCCACCGAGCAACTGGAGACCCATCACCTTTGTTCCTACCTAGCACGGGGAAACGGATGCCGTGGGGTCTTACAGGAACTCTCCCACCACGCAGAACACGCTGTTCTTGCCCAGGGGTGACCCCTAAACCTCAGTGTATCCCAACGGCGGGTCGCGGTTAGGGTCTCCTGCACCCAGCGCGCCAAGCGAGCCGCCAGCTGTGCCCCTGCTCAGCGCAGCGGGCGCACCCGCGGGGCCCCTCAGGGCCGCGCTGGCTGCCGACGGCTCCGCGCTGCAGCCCGGGCAGGGCACGGGGGGCACCACTTGCCCTCCCAGCAAAAAGTCTTTGTTCTCCCCGCTGCGGTTGTCCCTTCACCCCTCCGCCAGCAAAAGTCTTTTCTCCAAGCCCTTCAATTAGGCGGCTGCTTCATTATCCCCCTCCCCTTCCCCCGCCACGCAAATTAACTGCATTAATCAAGTAACGGGGCAGCCCGCCCAGTCTCCCACCACAGCGCCCTTTGTTCAGGGTGGGGGGGCACCCGGTACATCCCCTACACCCCCTCCCCCTTCNCGCTCGGTCCTTACCTGAGCACGGCAGCGTTACCGGCACCGGCAACGGGATCCGCCTCCGCCCGCCCCGTCGCACTCGGGGCTGTGGCCGCGCCGCGGCCGCCTCCGCGCTCCGCAACCGCCGGCACCCGCCCCTCTCCCCCACGGAACCGCCCCACCCTCCCTTCTCCCCTCCCCGGCCCCCCCCCCCCCCCCCCCCCCCCCCCCCCCCGCC